>JAHWFP010050975.1:27398-54383 GCA_023313725.1 Lithobius niger | reverse complement strand
AATTTATTGCGAAATTATTAGTGTACAAAACAAACCTGCATTAGCATCCATGTTTTGGTAGTTAGGTCAAGTTTAGTGGGACCCGTGCTACACGGCCAGCAGTCTCAGGAACTTGCATCCAAACTGTGTTAGCCCAGAGTTGCTTGGGAGTTGCTGGACCAGATGCAAGTTCCCGAGTGTGTCTGTGGTGGCCATTCAGCTCGGGTCCCACCAAAATGATAGCAATCAAATCATTGCAAATGAAAATTTGTTTCCTTAATAGTTTCGTAATAAATTAGTTTAAACAGTAAATTATGTTGGAATTTCGATGAGTGATGATTTAATTACTAAATAAGATATATACTAAATTATTAGAGAATTGTTAATGGTAGACTGAATCTAGATACCGGACATGAATGACCAACACCGTCCCGGGACAGTAGTAAGATTAAAAACGTTGAATTGTAGCTTTTGAATCTCCACTTCACCCTTTTTGTACGGAATTAATTTTAGAAGCCAATGGGCGTTTAATAGGTGATTTACGGTATGTAAATAGGCCGTTAAAAGTTGGCTTGCGTTTCAGGCACCTACCGGATGAAGGAATAGGTATACTTTTGTAGTTTTCCCTGGAAAAAGTGGAAGAAAAGACAATTGTCTTCCGAAAGTTCGCAGTAAACTGGATTTGTATTCTATAAAAAAATTGTTGTGGTAGTCCAAATAACAAATATTGATGAGTAAACAATCCAGTCTGACAAAAAAAAATTGATTTTAAATCAACATCATCGGGTCGAACCAAGCCGAGTGCAACAAAAGAATTGAGTATTGAGCCGAGTAAAGTTAAAATGGATTGAGTTAGTGGCTTTCAATTTACACCACCGTAAAGCATTTGTTGAGACAATGAAATTGGTATATTTGAACATCAGATTGTTGAAAAATTGGCTAAGTTATCGCATTTTCATCGGATTTGAGTTTTCCGAGTATGTTTTCAAGCGACGAGCAGAGTTTGAATATAGATTGTATACTCGGCTCGAATTTTTCGAGAATCACGAAGCCTTATGCTAAGGTAACACCTCTATTGGTAATAGTGGCACTGCTAGAGTTTTTGGTGAAAGGCATACACCTTTCAATTATAACCATTTATTTATTTAAAAAAAAATTTATAAGCCCAATCTTTTTCACACTTTCAGAAGTTTTTAGTTGTTGTTTTTCAAGTTCTATATGTACCTTGAATGGTCGTCGGTAAGGCTGTACCGAACGAGAATTTTTCAGCCGAACCGAACCAAACCGAACACACCTTAAATAAACCGAACACCGAACACTTCCGAACCGAACAAAAATGTACCAAACCAATCTGTCTTAAACTAAAACGTAGAAGAACTCGGTTCACAAAGATTCATCAAAGCACAAGTTTGTTAACAAATGTAGGTATTTTCACATGGACTTGCAAGTCCATAGATGTTGAAACTCTGTTTAAACTTTAAAAAAACTCAACTAATTTTACATTTTACCTTATAACTTCTAAACCGTTAGAGCTAGGAACTTGTGGTTTGGACCAACGGAAAGCTGGCGAAAAAACCTTCGAAATGGTGTATTCAAACATCAAAATCAGTCGATAAGAAGTGAATATGTGTTCGGTTTGGTATTTTGCGTTTGAAAGACCGAACACCGAACCGAACCGAACACCCTCTGTTCGGCCATGTTCGGTTCAGCTTGTTCGGTTCGATACAGCTTTAGTCGTCGGAATCGATTTGGTGTTCATTTGACTCGTAGCTAACCTAAAATTTAAAATTTAAAATGCCGCAAATCTTGGAATAGTCCAGGAAATTCCCTTAACAGAAAATCATGTTTCGTTTTCCGTGTCAGACATCAGCATGCCAAAAAAAAAAAAAAACGGTAACACGTTGTGCACAGACAGTGCAGTAGTTGTATTGTACAATGTTAGTTGCTACGAAAAATGAATAAAGTCTGTTACAGCTTGCCACAGTTAAGTCGTATTGTCCATTTATTACTATTTTTTGATTCTGGAATTTTAAGTAAGTCATGGAAAACTCTTGAAATTTTAGGTTTACCAGCAAGTAGTACAAAACCAAACCTTCGAAGCCATTTTTGTTATCGATTTTTTTGTAGTGTTGCAAGTTTTATTACCGCTGAAGATGCAAAAATTTAAATACCAGCTCGGATAACGGTTTATTCGTTTCATCTTACTAATGCAATTCTATTCGCTTTGTGTCTATTCCAACACAAGAAATACAGCGCTTAAAAATTTTATATCATGTTTTGAGTGCAAGCTGTACATTTTCTTGCAGTATTTGTTATTCTTCACTTATAATAATTATTTCTTAGTGAATTTCTCTTGCTCAAATGGATTCGCATATCGATTTTATGGTCTTTATGTCGGTGTTGTAATTTACTGTCGTATCGGGAAGAATTTTTTTTTGTTAGTTTTGTAAAGTTGGTCACATCCGTGAAGAAATAGGTTTGTCAGAAGTTGTGTGCACTGTTTTTTTCCCCCATATTTTAAAATCACTTGGGACCTTACAGGCACCTTCCATTCCAAATTTGTTCGTCCCACTGATTGGCTTTCGCAACTTTTCGCCAGAGATGACAACATTGCAATTGGCGCACAACTTGGCCATGCTGCCACTTGAAATGCCGGTATTTTGTGGAAAGTCAACTACAGGTAGTACAAAAAAAGTGATAATTTTTATGCATCGCAACTAATACTTTTAATCCCCTCCCAAGAAACAACCAAAACAACTTGCGCAAACTTCAACGGCAAATGCCTCTCTTATGGGTTCCCAGAACACTCTAGCTCTGGTCTGGACAGCTGTATTGTAAGCAAGGACAAATCGGGCCTTAAAAGCAAAGGGGAGAAGGACGATGAGAAATCTAGTTGGCTCGCACTGCATGCTCTTAGTTATCATGTCTTCATAAGTCCAATAATTATTAAAATTAAAAATAGTAAGCAACTGATAGAAAGATGCTTGGCAATTTCCTGAGCAAAATGCTGTAAACAGCGTGTTGTTAACTCGAACGGGTCCAGAGTTAACGATATGTCGGTGAAAGTTGCTGATAGACAGATTAAGTGCAGCCTTAATGGTCTGTGAACAAGAAGTCTTGTGATATATTTTGTTTAGGCTTAAATTATAGACTTTTAGGGACCCGTACTTGCCGCGATATTTTTAAGCAAAATTGTGCGATAACATTTGTTGTGAGAAATTTTAAAATGTGCGGTGGAAAAAGGTAATTTTGCAATACAACATGTTGCGAGATTTGCTGAATTTTGAAACGAAAAAAAACCTCACTTGTTAACAAAAAAAATAGCCTAAAATAGGCCTGTAAGTGGTGTACAATATGAATAAAGTTTTAGAAATTTTATTTCCACTTTCCACTTCAAAACAGCTGCCATTAACGAACAGAAGGTGTTTTTTTACTGCAAAGTTAATAAAATTTTGATGAAAAGTCAGTCAAAATGTATTTATTTCGGCAAAAATTGCGAATTTTGCGGGAAAATTCAAATTTTGTGATCGCAAATTTTCATTTTTGACTTCAGCAAATGGCGTACACCTCACCTATTGAAAAATGTGGTCAAAGTTCTTATTAGTAAACAAGTTGCGAATTTTACGATTTCGCAAAATCGCATAAAGTACGGGTCCTTAATTATAGTGTGTTGATGTATGACTAATGTCAACTACACAGTATAGAATACTGGTAGAGTATTCCAAGTTCTTAATTGTGCGTTTTTGTTTCCTGAACTTTTGAATTGTTAAAATGTCAACTATTACAATTTAGTTTGCTCGCTGTGTAATTTAATTTAAGGATTTTTTCATATTTTACGTGTACAAAAAAAATATCTGAAAGATCTGAAGATGGAAGGACTCTCCCAACATTTTATTAGCACCTTTCATGTTCAGAATAAGGATTTCTTGGTTTTCCTACTGTGTTTGCTGTGGCTAAGTAAATATCTGTGCTTCTGACGTAAAATTTAGGTTTATTATTTAATGCTACTTTCCTCTTCCTATCTTGTACATATGTATGGGTACAACTGTTACATTAATGTAAATATTAAAGTATAAACTTGCAGTACAGTATGTATGTTTTGTATCCAGTGTTTTAACTGGTTAGATACATTCTGGTTGGAATTCAAAGTGAGTCTGTTATTAGACGCTATACCGAGTTATTGTCATTACGTGTGGATCAAGGAGAAATAAATAAATGGTGTAACAGCCATATTTCTACGATGTACAGTAATCTGGTGCCAATGCTATTTGCCATTTGTATGCACTTGTTAGAGTACGAATAAAACAGAATTTCACGCATCCGTCTTGTAATGTGTTACCTACCCAGTGTACAGCTTGCTCACTATTCCAGGCGGAACTGATCCCTGTAAGATAAACAAGCAAATGGTGGATGTAGTTCTCCTGCTATTCGGCATTTTTTGCCATCTGAATGTGTTACATACCTAGTGAACATGCCGAAAATGACTAGGTTGGATATAGTCTGAAAACAAAGATTGTAGGCCTGGCCTTTAAAGTCACAAAAAAGTTCCTTGGGCTCAATGACTTTTTTTGGACACCCCATTTTTTTGTAACTGCATGTTAACTGCCTTTCAATAACTTAATCAATGCTTTAATCTATTGTGGTGGCTTTCGGTCAGTGAAAAGGTCTCGTCGTGACGATGGAAATGGTGTATTGAACCTTCAAAAACGGTCAGAAATTTGGGAAAGGAGAACCACTAAAAAAAATGTATTTATGCCGTGTTTGTTAGGTAATGCAGGGTGCCTCTGAAATATCTTTTCAACTTTAGACTTTCAAAGCTGCTGCTGTTGCGCTTCTTCCTTGGCTAGTAGCCTACCGACAGATTACAGTTGATGCTTTTTTTGTTGTTATTGGTCGCTTAAGACTTTTGAATCACAATAGTGGCTTGACTGTTACCCTGACTTAAGCGGACTGTAGTATCTCGGTGGTGTGTGATGTAGGCTACTTCAATGGCAAGCCTGGTTCGGTTGTGGCAATTGGGGACAAAGAAAGCCATATCTTCTTTGGTTAGGCGCCTAATTTTTTATAGCTTGGAATCAGTGGATCTACATATTGTACGAGTAAAAAAAAATTCAAATAACCGTTTTTTAAATACCGTTTTTGTTTTCGAATAGTGAGTTGGCTCTACCACATTAACGGTTTTTTTAAGACACCTTTTCACAATGGCGGGGCCCAAGTTGTACCCCTCTGCCTCACATTTCATGGCTTATTGGGACATCGTGCAATGTAGGCTGCTCTGTTGGAGAGTCCGGTTCATTTCTGATAACTGGTATTCGCAAAGTCTAGCAGATGACCTTGGTCTATGTGAGTAATGTTTTTTCACATGTTTTTTTTTTCGTCTTCACTTCACGTTGTGCTTGATTGAGAACTTTGTCACGTTTGCAATGTAAAACATGCCCATTTGCTTTGTTGCTCTGCCTTTCCTATAAGAAACCATGTTACTTTCTTGATTGTTCACCCGTACTTACATTATTGTCGTCGTCTCGCTACTACTGTTGTACTTTGTTTATATCTACACCCTTTTGTGGTAACCGGTCTCATCTTGCTCTTTTCTTTTCTCTGTCATCGTATGCTTGCACGAGTGTTGCAGGCCTGACTTGCCTTTACCCCTGCATCATCTTGTTTTTGCTTGCATGATCGTCATCTTGGCTTTAGGCCCGGGATCCTCGTGTGATGGAACGATTTCACATAGACCTAGTTTCTGCAGTTTTACTTTCGAGAAACCAATCCACCTATTCTCTCTGTATGTTTGGTGAAAAGAGCGATACCCTGGCTGACTGACATGTTACAGATTCGTACCCTGGACTATGACATGACTAACTGGAGTATGTATAAAGTAGAGAGGAAGAGACCAGATTGTGCGAACCAAAAGTAAAAAAAAAGAGTAGATGACGGACCAAAGCTACAGCGTGTGGACTCGTCCTGCGCTGGTGATCCAGGACAACGGCCTTTAGATGTGAGTGTAGACGAGGTGCATTTTGGTTTTCACGGTCCTCTCCACTTTTTTGGAGGTCAGTGAGAATCAAATTTTGCTCCCGTGCTGCGTACTCCATTAGTATACTTCCAAATCCCTTGGTCTATGTGGTAGGCTGCAAGTCCGTTGTTGGTGTCACATTGAACTACTACCTCTTGGTGCTGCTTGAGCCATTTTACGAAAGGCTGAGAGGATTTTCCGATGTAATTAGGTACTGGATAATGTGGGTGGTGTCGAGAATTTTAAACTTGTTTCGTTGACTATCTGGGAAGCATAGGCATTTGACGGCTGTCATGAAAGGTGCCTAATAACCGAATGACAGGTTGCATCATGTAGCGCCGTCTACATTATTTAGTTCTATACCCCAAACCCCTATAAATTCTTGGTTCTATGTAGCACTTGATTTCAAGAAGCAAAGAAATGCGCAAAGAAATGTCTTTTTACGCAACAAATTATCCACATGACTCATAAATTATCGAGTGTAAACTTGGTGCGTCTTTGTGCACCAGAAAGCAAGCTGTAAAGATTAACGATATCAATGCTACTGGATGGCGCCATGGTAGAATATAAAGACAATACCTTGGCGCCATCTAGTGACAGCAATATCGCTAACCTTTATAGCTTGCTTCCAGGTGCACAAGGACGTTCTACATTTTTACTCAATATTTAAGGAGGCCCGAGGCTTGTTTGTTGTTTTTAAAAGGTATTGCTTCGTGCATTTCTGTGCTGGGACAGTAGGCACTCCGTTGCAGCCGTGCGAGGGTTTTGTGAATCCCTAAGTGATGAGCTTGGTGATGATCATGGCAACCGTGTAAGTAGGTGTGTCGAAGAGACTTCGGCATGGAAAAATGATATTGCCCTCGAGCCTTCCTCTGTCCTGGACAGTTGGATCCTTGTAGTAGAGTAGCTCTTCAGCATCAAAGGCGTACTTCTACAGCACTCTCATCGTAAAGATTGCTTTCTCCTTTTTAGAAGCCTTGCTTGGTCTGATGAGAGCCTGGACAACTCGCGCTATTTACCGATCTTTTCTCTGCTCCTTAAGTAGTTGACGCTAGTTTCGAAGGTCACACAAATAGACATTAGGATAGGAGATGCTTGTACCTTCGGATGGAAGTTCGCAGACGACCTGAAGATCGGAGTCGAAAATTTATCTTCTCTCCCGTCACTCGAATTGGATGCCCAGATTCACGGTGTTGTTGCGTGGTCCCGAAGGTGGCAACTCCCAATCTCGAACCAAAAATGTTCCTCATTTCATATGGGAACTGCAAATAAGTTCTCCCAGTACTTCCTTGATCAGAAGACCTTACCCCAAACTGAAGAGGTTAGGGACCTAGGAATTTGGTTCACTACGAATTTAAAACCGTCCTTACACTGCCAGAAAGTTGCCACTGCAGCATTCCGCCGCTCCATGATTGTAAATAGGAGTTTTCTTTTACCATTCGGAAATATACAATACCTGAAAATTTCTAGCATTCTTCCCTGAAGTATGCTTCTCTTGCTGGAGTTTTAAAGTTGCGTCGAGACGGCCAGCTGCGTAACCCCTCCTGCGTATGAGCCAGGATCCTCTATAAAAACATTCGGGCGAGACCGGCCCGCCATCTTTTCCCTCCAGCGTAAGCCAGAACATTTACCTTTGCTCTCTCTTCGCTAATAATCTTCACGCAACTGTCCGACTTTAGCAACAGTCCCTGCCGTGTTTTCTGCTATCCGAGTTTCGACTCCGTCTCTATCCTGATTTGAGCCATGGCCCGTTCAATGGAAGCAACGACTGAGCCCAGAAACAAGATGGCAGCCCCATCGCTTCACTGTCCGTCGCCCGTCGATCCTAATTTTGTTGTCTGTCCTTCAATTCAAGTATCTCCTTCTGCACATGTGGCCAACTCTCATCACATTCTTCAATTAAGAAGGCCAAGAAAAAGAAACACTCACACAGATCGTCATCTTCTAAATCGTATCGATCTTTATCCGAATTTCCACTCGATCTGTCATCACGCTCTTCCAAGATTACGGACTGTCGATCACACATAAATCAACCTCAATCTGCATCGCAAGTACACGCTCTAATGGAGCGTGCCATACGACAATTCAAGTACAAGTCAACAACAAACAGGCCACCATCATCATCGCACAGTCATTCCTACACTCAGACTGGATTACCAACGTCCTTGTCGTCTCTGTCCTGTCTTCAAGCAACAGTCCGTCTTTTTCTCCTGTCCCTGTCTTGATTTCATGCAGTCCGATTTTCGAGTTCTCGGACAGCCAACGCACACTCAAGCGGACTATGCCGTGGCCTGTTCCCGTGAAACGACGACTGATCCTGCATCCAAGATGGCCGCCCCATCGCTCGCTGTCCGTTGCCCATCAATGGTTGTCAGTTTTTTCTTCAATTAAGAAGGCCAAGGCAAAGAAGCATTCTCACAGATCGTCCTCTTTGAAGAATCATCAATCTCTGTCTGAAATTCCTCTTGGTTTATCAGCATGCTCATCCATGAACTCGGGCTGTCCTTCACACAAGCATCAACCTTTTGTCAAGCTCTTACCGTAATGGACCGTGTTGTACGGTAATTCAAGTACAAGTCAACAACTAACAAACCACCTTATCATACAACAGTTCCTTCACTCAAGATTGGGCAAACAACACCATGTTTCTCCATTCCCATCCGAGTTTTCAATTTTCGGACTGCTATCCAAGATGGCCGTTCCTTCAAGCCTTTATCCAGTTGCATCCGATCATCAATGGTGTAGACTACCCTTCACACGATCTGCCTCTGTCCTCAAGTGAAGCACAGTCATTGTTGAATCATGCTAGTCCGTGATTTCAAAAACAAGACCAAGCCATCCAATCTTGAAATGCCTTCGTCATCCCTTGTCATTCTTTCACTCTGAATTGGGCTACATATTCCTCGTCATCTCGCAATCAACACTAAGCTTCTACATGGCAAGACAGCCTCCACCCTCAGCATGAAACTGAAATAGTGGACGTGACACATCCCACACTAATCTTGCTTCTATATCTGTTTTTTAACGACTCTAACATCAGAACGCAACAACTCATGGTCGAAGAAA
The DNA here is from genome assembly GCA_023313725.1 of Lithobius niger. Taxonomy (NCBI): domain Eukaryota; kingdom Metazoa; phylum Arthropoda; class Chilopoda; order Lithobiomorpha; family Lithobiidae; genus Lithobius; species Lithobius niger. The sequence continues at coordinate 45,325 of JAHWFP010050975.1, read as the reverse complement.
AATCCCGATTAACTTTCTTACAAGCCTCAAGCCATCCATTGCTTCTTGATCCTCATCCAAACCTGTCTTCGTCCTCGGATATGCCGTCCCTCGATTAAGCAGACTGGGCCACGCCAAAACTCAACGGAACCCCGATGAACTCGTCACGCACAACGATTCTTCCCTGTCCAACGTCAAGGACATGGATTAATGGGTGTCATCCATGATTGTCAACACAAAATCAAGCTTCCTCATCCTAACTCGCCCTTGTCTTCTCTATCTCTCATCTGAAAGCCATCATGATTTTTCTCCATCCTCATCAATAACCGGACTACACCAAGCCAAAATTCATAGAAACTCCGAAGGAACCTTCGCCCAAGATGGTGCTCCTTCACCCTCTTTGCCTTTGGCTGGTCTATCCTGAATCATAACAACCCAGACCATCGGTAACACAACGTTCCTCTTCAGTCCGCAAGTCAAGAACATGCACTCACTCATGTGCCATTTGAGCTTCTCAACATTAGGCTTGACCTCCTCACTCAACACGTCGTCATCAGCCAACTGTCATCCACATTTTCTGGGCTGGATTGCAAATTCTTCGCCATCCTCGAGCAGGCATCCACGATCTTCCGACTCAACAGGAAACACCGTCATCATCTTTTACATGGATCTGAATTGCGGATAGCCACGCTATTTTTCCATCGCCCATCCGCTCCAACCAAGAAAAGATGACACGACCGTCCGAATAGCTCCTTTACATCATAAACTACAGTTGCTTCCACTTTAGCCTGCTGTCCCTCACCACCCATCATCACAGCTAATTCGGAACATTCACGCATCTCCCTTCTGTTGCAGATCGCCTTTGCTCATTGAATCTACCGAGACTAGTCGCAGATGGCCGCAATGCATTAAAACCTGCCGAAAGACTGTCTCGTTGGGAACTCGGCTCATGTGGAAACCCGTCATGTGGTGCCCATCACCACAGATTGATGAGGTAAACCTTAAACGTTGAAATTGACGGGAAGAGAACACCCGTCACCGATCAGCTGTCCCACGCTGACAATCATTACAGCTGCTTCGGACCGTCATTTTTTGCTGCCTGCTGTCCTTTACCAACTTTCATGGCAACCCCTTCAAACCTTCATCTTTTATTGCCTTCAACTATCCATCAACCATTTTCTGCATTCCAGCACACAGTCGTCCTTCACCACCTGCTGTCCTAGCGGACAAAAATTGCAGTTCATTACGACTTTCATCCTTCGCTGCCTGCTGTCCCTAAACGGCATTCGTTGCAGCTGTTTTTGGCCTTAGTCCTTCACGGCTGTCATCCTTCACAACTTGCTGGCTGTCACCGATATCCATTCCAGTTTTCAGCTTCATCATGACACCATCAGTTTCCTGGGACCTTCATCCAGCTCTGCCTAAACTCCCTGATTAACTACAGTCACAACTCTGCAGCCAATCATCCGACACTGCCTGTTGACCTCATCGACTGCCCTTACAGTTTCCTGCTGCAAATCGTTTCAAGCCAGCTATCCATCACTGTCATTCGTTTACAGCTTTGCTCCACACGATTGAAAAGCCTTTCCCGACGCAGCCACAGCCTGACCACTGTTCAACAGCTCCACTGCCATCCTGTCCTTCGCAAACTACCTACCGCAGTCCCAACCCTTCCACTGCGTCAAAGCCGACTGTCATTGCAACTTCCTGACACCCATCTTTTAAAACGGGTAGCCCTTACCAATAACCAATGTAACCACCAACTCTCGTCATTTCCTTCGTCAGCTGTCCTTCTCCTAGGACCACAACAGGACAATCCAGATAATTGCCAGTCATCGGAAACTCTCCAACATAACTGCTTTACGACGATTATGATTTGAAGCTCACCCACAAGCCTTCTTCCAAGATCACCAATTGAATCTTTCACTCACGACAACTGTCATCGTTCCAAGATATCCCGAAAGCGGGTCCAACAACCAGTTCCTCACTCCACCAAACCACAGCATGTCGTACTCAATACTTTCGACCAGGAACTTTGTCATCCCAACTAACATGACACTGCTCTTTCGAATCTTCACAAGGCACAGCCCTGCAAGACCACATTCACTTGCTCAACAGACAAAAAATTGAGCCAAATGAAGGAAAATTTTAAAAAGAAACACTCTGAATTTCAACCCAAGCAACTTGCGCACCAGTTGTCGTGATCCATGACAGCCACAGGAAACGCTGGTTTCATAAAACAAAAAAGAGGTTCCTTCATGCCACGGACCTTCCCGTTTCTCTGTCCTTCAAATCAGAAACGCAACACATCTCCAAGACGACCTGTGCTTCTCACCCTCATCAAGCAATCGTGGTTGACCGCCCATCCACACAACGTTCCTTTCCAGACTAGGACCCATCCATAGTCCTCTCCTGCCTCATAGGACCATGTCTCAAACCCCTGCAATAACATCATCCCCCTTTTTCCTCACCCACATGACCATTTTTCTAACAACACTGACATCTCCAGTCCTTGCTGCAGCGAAATGTAAGCTTGCCAGTGGACTACACCTGCAAACTTCACACAGGAATGGCACAATACTGCCAAATCAACTGACAGAGATCTACAAACTTCCAGAGGTCGTATCCAGTCACTCTTCTTACCCCTCTCAGAGTGGACTAAGGATCACCTTCGCTGACTCAAAACAACTCAGGTCAAGCCTGTCGTCCACCATGCTCCCCCTGACCACAGCATCACTTGCAGTGACAACAACATCCGCAGCACAACACATGAACTCAAGACATGCGGCATCTTGGACCTTCCACAAGTGACATCGATCGGCATCCACAACAATTCACCTGCAGCCTCACAATGAAATCAGTCAACTCAAACCATCACTCAAGACCGACATAAACCGAAATCTGATTGCATGGTCTGAGACCCATCATCACTACCAGACATGTCATCCAATTCCCTTTAAGCACTGAAACAGATACCGACAAGACTGATGTCTTGAAGACGGACGTCCCATGCAGATGTCCTGAAGCAGAAGCATGAATCATTTTCCATCTTGGACGACCACCTCCATGGATTAACCCAAATTTGCGATTTTCTGTTTCATAAAAGTGAGAAGAGTAATCTTTTTGGGGGAAGCCAGCTCGTAACCCTAGGGTACTTGTCAAGGGTGCCCACCACCTGAGTTGACGAGGTCTACTGAAAATGCTAGAAATTTTCAGGTATTGTATATTTCCGAACGGCAAAAGAAACAGTATTTTGCCAGCCCTCCTGCCTGGCCGGCTGAAAATTGTTTCTGTTGCCTAATGGGAAATATACATTACCTGAACCCACCCTACCTCCCCTCTTGAGTCACCACTTGACATATCGAGAGGGAAAAGATGGTGGGCTGGTCTCGCCCGAATGCTTTTATAGAGGATCCTGGCGCATGCGCAGGAGGGGTTATGCAGCTGGCCGTCTCGACGCAACTTTAAAACTCCAGCAAGAGAAGCATACTTCAGGGAAGAATGCTAGAAATTTTCAGGTATTGTATATTTCCTATTAGGCACAGAAACAATTATCAGCCGGCCAGGCAGGAGGGCCGGCAAAATATTGTTTTTATCTGGGTGTGTTGCCACCAGGATTTGGGCGTTCAAGGTGTTTGTGTGTCCTATATGCTACACCTATATGGTCCCCCTACCTGGCCGAAGATATTGACCCCCTGGAGAAAGTCCAACGCTGTTATACAAAATATCTCCCTGGATTCCGGGAAATTGTTTATCGTGAAAGACTTGTAAGATTGGGTCTGGAGTTGCTTGAACTGCAACGTATAAAAGCCGACCTCGCACTTACAAGATACTTCATAATTTAATCGGCATTGACCTTCCGTTTTTCGATCTTGCACAACGCCTTATTTGTACACGCTGTCACATGAGTGGAAATTGGCCATACCTGCATCAAACTTTGACTGTCGCCGGCATTTATTCTCGGTTCGCGTGGTTCCTATTTGGAACGCACTCGGTGTAAAGATTGTGTCTGCATTGTCGGTTTCGACCTTTCGCAGGTTGCTTGATGAGGAACCGCTTCACGTATTTCTGAAACTTACATTACTCCAGGACACCTAATGGTTTTTTTTTCTCACCAGCAACCTCCCCCCCCCCCCCCTTCTTCACTTTGAGAACTGTGTTGGTGGTCCCAAGCCCTTCCGTCTTCTTAAAATAGACCATTTTTAAAAATTTTTAACGGCATGTAGGCCGCTTGTGGTAGACCAGCGGTCTATCTGGTTAGCCTTTGATTTTTATATATGTAATATATGCATGTATATTTATTTTATTGTTTTTTTTTAAGTGATGACAAATCTGGGTGCTTTAGTTTTTAGTATTCACCGTAGCATACAATTTTTTAGCAATGTTTATACTTTTTAATTGTGCAGCATCATTTTGGGCCTTTTAACACTTTTTACACCGTTCCCATGGCCTGCACGTTTGGCGATGCCATCAGGGGCCTTTGAGTCCCTGGCAGGTCTAGCCTTGGTGGTAAGACATTTGTGTCCCCAAACCTCTTACCATCATCATTCCTTGGCCGTTTTATGTACACTGTATTTACATGTAATTGTGGCTGGTGTTAGTGATTCCCCAGTCCTTGCCAGACCCGTTGCTATCGCAACAATTATTATTATTACATAAATCGCTGTAAATAATATTAAGGAAAATTGGAAATTAGTCAACAGCCAAACAAACTTACGTAATTAGGTGTATAATTTTTGCTGTTGGCTAATTTCCAATTTTCCTTAATAGTTTCGAAGGTCGACAACTGGGTCATCGCAAAGGTACAGCATCGGAAAGACCGTCCTGGTGTCCATAAATAGTATTGCTTGGAGAGTCTGAAGAAAATGCATGTCAGAAGGGGGATTTCGGGACATTGCATCAGCGACGACGTACTGCTTGCCAGACTGGTATACCACCGTGAAGTGTCAACATTTGCAGTATGATATCCCAGCGTGCAGTGCGACCCGGCGTCTTGTTGTTAGAGAGCATCCACTTCAGTACCTTATTGTCCGTGATGAGCGTGAAGTGCACTCCTTCCACCTAATGCCTTCAATTCTCGACTGCTTTGACGGCAGCCAGTGCCTCTTTCTCAAAGGTGCCCAGGCCTTCTCGTTGTCTTTAAGGGTCTTGCTGAAGAACTCGATGACTGTCCTCTTGCCTTCGTCCTACTGTGAGATCATCACTCCGAGGCCTTGGTCCGAGGCATCTGACTCGATGACAAAATCTTTTTTAAAATCGTGTAGTCTCAGTGCTTTAGAGTTCAACAACTTTTCTTTCAAAGCGTTGAAAGTCATTTCATGGACGGAGATGGCATTGGTACTGTTCATCCGTCTTGAGTAGCAGGTAGAGCGAGCCTTCGGTCTCCGCAAAGTCCCGGATGAATTTTCCGAAGAAGTTAGCGAAACGCAAGAATTCTTGCGTCTTCTTTGATTTGGGGCTAGGATACTTCTGTAGTGAAGCAGTGTTCCTTGGTGAGCTCCAGGCCTCTCGCTTATACATTGTGCACGAGGACTGACACTTCGGGCATGAAGAAATGACACTTGCTTCTTTTCAACGAGAAACCGTGACTGTTTAGAGCTGTAAAGATCTTCTCCGGTGCACGTACGTGTTCCGAGAACATACGGGTAGCCATAATTATATCATCGATGTACACTATACACACGGTACCGATGAGCTTACCAAGCACGATTTCCATTTGTCCGCTGAAGGCTGCGCTTGATGTCTTAAGCCCGACGGCATCAGTTTCCACTTAAACATCCCGCGATGACAGACAAATGTCATGCAGTCCTGTGATACTCCATCCAGCGGGATCTAGTGGAAGCCTTGCTCACCATCCAGAATGGAAACATACTTCACTCTGGCTAAGAAATTGAAAACTTCGTCCGATCTGGTCATCGGGTAGCCATCTGACTGGATCTGCGAGTTAAGTTTGCGATAGTCCAAGACAGGACAATAGCCTCCGCAATTTTTCTTCTGTCTAAGAAAGAACGGAGAGCCCCACTCACTGATGGTATGCTCCATCCGATCATTTACGAGTAGCTCATCAACCATCTTGTCTATTACTTTCCTAACCTGCGGATTTGCTTGGTATATACATTGAGCTTGAGCCTTGGGTGAGTCATGAGACTTGATTTCATGCTTGTAGCACGTCGTACGGCCAGGATTACCTGGAAAGATGCTGTTGTGCTTCTCACGGAAAGCCTGCAGGAACTCAAATTGTCTGTCTGTCATTCTATTAAATTCTTCGGTCCCTCTGTCTTGCCCCTTTACATGGGGTTAGCCTGTGGGGTGTTCACATCTGCTCCATGTTGAGAAAGAGGAAACATTAAGACTTCGTGGCCTGAGAAATATGCCCTGTTGTTGTCCCAATCTATGCGAAGGTTAGTTATTTTCAGAAAGGACATACCCAGAATGCATCTGCATGCAAGATTTTCATAGATATTGAATGGTAGTACCAGGTGCTTTTCATGCACGGTGAAAGGCAAGTCAACGACTTCCACAAGAGTGATGGAAGGCCCATTGGTGAGCTGTGACACCTTTCCTTCATACATTTGTATGGGTGCGTCCGGCCAAATTCTCACCAAAAATCATGGCACAATCCGAAGAGCCGGAATCTTAAGTCAGCGTAAAAGTTCGTCTTCAGGACCGTGATGGGTAGGGTGTGAGATGGTGCACCTAAGGCGTTAGTCTTGAGCGAAGGTTTCTCCTTCTTTGGGTTCAGACAGCCTTCAGCGAAATGACCCAGCTCGTGACAATTAAAGCACTCCTTATTCGCAAATCTGTTCCTTCTTGACTTTGGTGACTGCTGGGCAGATTTTCTTTCCGTGGAAGTTGAGTGTGCTGTTTCTTGAACCTGCTGCGCTGACGTGGTGCTGTTCCCCGGATCTTGGGTCGTCGTTGAAGGCTGGGTCCCCTTGTCTGTTGCCGGCGCATGAAAGGAATGTTGTCTTTCTTGCTTCTGCAAGAGATTGTGATTTTTCTGTGAGTCTTGCAACTTGGTCGGTGGTCTGAAGTTATTGGGAAGCTCATGCTACATGGCATGTCAGTGATGGTCTTGAAAAGCACCAATTGTCATTTGATCTATCAACATCTCCACTTTGTCCCGTTCATCCCCTTGCTTCGTCAGCATCTTAAACTGAGCAAACATCTGGTTAGCTAAGTCCAGTGGTGACTCGTGCCGATCCTGCAGCCAGGCACTTATTAGCACTAGTCGATCCTGGTCACGTTTGATGCTTTCAACACTCTTACGATGTTTTGCCAAGTCACCAATGGTGTGTGTTGAGTTTGCCACCAAATTCGGTTTTCCTTTCAGGTTAGCGGTCATGAAGTTTTGCAACGAAAGACCTGTCATTCTTAGTTCTTGTACAAGGATGGACATCTCATTAATCCTTTCCGACAGCTTAATGTTGTCATCCAGAGTCTTCGGATGAAGGTGGAAAGATGCCAAGGCTGAAGCTAGGTCGCAGACCGACGTCACATCTCCAGAGGTCTTAGTGAGTGCGAAAAAATCCCTTGTAACCTTAATCCTTGAGTTTAAAGGTCGATCCGTAATATCCTTGTTGTCTTTCTCTGTTTTTTCCTGCTTAACATGTTGCTGCGCAGAAGATGAAAGACCTACCTTGCATTGAAGAGGGGTGACAGTGGTTAAGGATAACCTACTTCCCACTTGATGACTCTCACGAGCTGCGGGGTTGAGGGTGCTTTGTGACAATGAAGCTCCTGATTCGTCATCAGCAATTGCCACGTCGCTGATGGCGTCGCCACCTAGTGCTGCAAAGTGCCGAGCGAATCTAGCCTCCACCTCCTTGCTAAGCTCCCTAGTGTTGTTTTGAACCCCCTTCCAAATTAGCCCTAATCTCAGCTAAAACCTCATCATTCTGCCTAGCAGTCTGCAATGCTTCTAATTTTAAATGCAAAGGTTGGAGTTATGCCTCAATGACATTCTCTAATAAACCTGTCAGATCAATCTTGTGATCTTTCCCTGCCATGATTGAATTACCGATTGGCTTTGCGCTGTGCAGCGATTTGCAAAAAGCTAGCGGGAAAGTGTTGCCGTCTATCGGCAGTTTCGTGCAACCAAAGCGTGAGGTCCGATGGATTCCTCCAATTCGCCCGACACATCAGAAAACGTTATCCATGAAGTACTAAAATTTCAAATAAATAGATTTTCCTGACAGTAAACTTGCGTTTGCCTTCCTAAAGTTAGTTAAATCCGAAACAACTACATTAAAATTTGAAGTTGACGCCGCAAAATCGTCTCGATCTATTTATTTGCACAGAATATGTGTAGGGGTAAAACGTTCGCTTGAAAATTGTTAGCCAAAACGATGGTCAGAAAACCTGTTACCGTTTTGTAGTTCAAAAATCGTACTCGGTTTCGAGCAGCGCTAACACCATCACAAAGTTTATTAGATGAATAGTTGCGTTACTTGGCGTGCTTGACATACATTCAGCCTATTTTTATTTTGCAAGCTTAAAACTCTCGTTGAGTTTGAGCCATGCTAACATCAATAAACAAATTTCAGATAGGAAGCGACATTGCCATTTTCCTTGGGTGACCCATAACTATGGCAATGGGAATTGTTCTATACCCATGTAAATAAAGTCGTAGGGGCCCATCAGGGGGTAAAAGGAACGTTCTTACCAAATTTCGCGATATCCGTGCTCCTTAATGTGGCTGAAGTTGCCCTGGAAACGTGATTTTCTACAAAGTGCAACGCATCTTCGATTTACACTGCCAACGGCGTTAGCGTGTGCTCACTCGACATCGACGTGATTTCGGCAGTCCCACTCGAAATCACAAACATTAGCTGTGACCAAACCACGCTCACAGTTCACTAAAAGGTCTAAGAAAGGAGTCCCCACCCACAAAAACATCTGCATTATCCTCGCAGAAATACGCAAATAACCAAAATAGTGAGGCAAGTGGCTGCTCGATCACGCCATCACGTTACTCGCATCATCGATCTCCAGAGTTCCATCAATAATCTTGAAAATAAAATTTCAGGTGCCAAAATTGTCATGTCCGTTTGTGCTCGGATGTGTGGGCATGACGAATTACGTGAGTCTGAGGCCGATGACAAGTTAAATGTGGGGGTTTAATTAGATCACTGGTATCACATTTCTGGACTTCCTCATGCATAAGCAAAGACCAGCGTTACACTCTATTAGCACCAAAGGAGATGGCCTTGGGAGCTTCGCAGATACACGTCCTGGCTAAGGGCAATGCTGGAGACGCCAGGCAAGTGTCATGGCAACCATCTTGGGGAAGACAAACATGACACTTAGTGTGATCTTACATTATACACCAAAGTCTCATAGCAGAAGCGAAGACAACGATGACGACCCCTACAATGAAAACGGGCGAGCGTGTCAATTCTTTGGCTAGAAGTTGAAACTGGTACGTTGTTGCCTTAAAAAGAAGTTGAAATTGGCACATTGTAGCCTCAAATAACAATTTGCTCTGCGCGGTCATCTCAGCGGCAAGTCTTAAAGGACGTCGTGCACGAAGGAAATTTATTTTTCGCACGGTACAGATTGCTCAAGCCAAATCGATAAACGAGGAGTGGGGGGAGGGGACCCTGAACGGGGAATGCTCGTGTGTGCGGCAGTGCTCTTCCGGTGACCGTGCTCTTTAGAAAATAAAGAGATTGGCGGAGAAAAGGGCAATGCATCTTTTACCATTAAGCATATGATTCGTATTAACTGACCGTACAAGGTAAGATTTTTGAAGAGGAAAGGAGGGACGGGACACAGTTGGTACAGGATGGGAGGAAAACGGGAGTATTCCAGGAAGAAAAATGTCCTATCGTAGTCAACATTCAAGCAACACCGAGTGAAAACTGGGAAACAACCACGGGCGAAACAAAACCCCGAGTGAAGCCGGGAATGACTGCTAGTAGTATATAAGTCCAAGTTAAGAGGTACTGCTGTAAGGTTTAATCGCCCGCTACCATTGCCCGAAGCGCAATCCTAGTTCCCGCAGCGCAATTCGGTTTAATGACGTCATATTCGCAGCTCTGTACATTTTCCGCTGCTTCCGTGATTGATGACGTCACTTGCCACAGCCATCATGGCCGCCTCCTGTATTTGCTTGTGACCTGGACTGGAAGAAAGTTTGTAACACAGTAAGAAGCGTGTTGGTCCTTTTTGTCCTACTCAAATCGTTTAAGTCTTTGGTCTTCGTTACGGCAAGATGGTTTGGGCGAGGAGACCACCAGCGCTGAAACCTAAATGTGCTGTACTGTGGGCACTTTCATATAAACTCACCGAACAACTCAGTGCTGAAGCCCCCACCTCCTCAAATTAGTTCGTAAGTGGGGCTTCAGCTCCGAGTTGTTCGACGAGTCGGTGAGTACCTTCCTAAACCACCTAACAGAGCGAACAGAACGCCCCACTGTTAGAGACAGTTTGGCTCCAAACTTAAACGTCGCGCGTGCGCAGTAACGTTGTGTCAGCCGTTTAGTACCTTCCAAAATTGCTATCACAGCAAAGCAAAATCAACAAGCTCAACAGAGCACTTGTTACGTAATACCTTTAACGTGACCAGACGTGGCTAGTTGACTGGACCAGGCTACGATAATGGGAGTAACCAGGCGCGAGCAATGCAAAATTGCGAACCATCTCAGGGAGCTGGTTGCGGGTGATTGCCAGTGATGAAGCTTTTGAGCATGCGCTAGGTACGTAAACAGATTCATTGCTGAAGATGGTTGACGTAGGCAAGCCACATCAACCTTGCTTTAGTAGGGAATGAGCTGAACTGTCACCAACAGTGGTGCTTTCGTTCGTTCTGTCCGGGTGCTTTAGGAAGGTACTGTACGAAAGTGCCCATAGACACAGCCACCTACAGTAAAGGCCGGCTCAGCTTTGCTTCCACAATGCTCCGCTAGAAGGCACAACAAATACTGAGGCGACAAGTTTGCCAAGTGGCGTCGTCGGTTGGCAGAATTTGGAACCCTCGTCGGTTAGTTTGAAATTTCGCCGCTTAGTGTAGAGATGGCAGCACCTAGCAAACTTGCGCTTCCTTCTATGTCAATGGTTGATTTTACGCGCCTGATTTGTCTTGATCTGATCCGGCCTTTACTGTAGGTGGCTGTGCCATAGAGCAGCGTCATGTGACGTCATATTGGCTACAAGAGAGATAGCTGCAAAGGGCACTAGATTAAAATGGAGGGTTAAACAACGGCACTTGTAGTAAAGGCAGCGCTTTGAGAGCGGATTTCATAAGCTTAAAACAACGTTGTTTTCGTCAATCCCTTATGCTGATAGGTTGTAATTGGAAAATAAAGATTCCACTTGCTTAAAAATGTCAGCAACTGCCAACAAATTGATAAAATTGGAGCGTTATAGGCCTAAGAAATCTACTCTTAACAGCATTGTTTTCAGTCATGGTTTTCTTTCCTCCATGTTTTCAGTACGACGCCCTTACTTTTCCCCCTCCAGTGCCCCTTGCAGCTATCCCAGTTACTGGCTCCAGCATAGAGTTATATACAATAATACAACGTTGTGTCACTGCCCTATTGTTTCTCTTGCCTACAGAAATTCAGTATGGAAACAAGTCAGCACGTTTTAAAAAAAAAATCCCAAATGGGAGTACTGTCATGGCGTCAGTCGATAAGCCATCTAGGCCAAAACTCTACACGACCATGGTACTCGCCGCGTAGCCTCGCTTTCGGATCAAAACAAGTGTCGGCCATCTTGGATGTTATTGTTTGTGGATGTAGTCTCGTGATTTTCGGGTGACAGCGATCAAACATCAACATCGCAATCATCAGACTTTAACAAGACAAGCCAGAATTTTGTGGAAATCAGACGAAGGCTGACGAAGATGTCGGCCGAATCGCCCCGTCGGATAGCGCGAGCTGCTGGTCAGATCGTGCGTCCACAAGCCGTTAGGTGAGATGATCGATTCAAAATAATCACCTGCATTCAATCAGCTGTTGCTTTGTTGACGTTTTGTGTAGATTACTGTCTGGTGCTGTGTAGGCTACGGGTCTAACACACAGTGCTCAAATTTGTAATTTTATGAAAATACGATTAAGCGTGGGGAGTGTTGTTGCTTAATTTGGTTATGCTAGCTTTTTTTTTTTTTGAGTTGTTAAAATTTGATCGTGATTGTATGTATTTTCTCTTTTTGCGTATTCAAGTGTGTAGCGAATCTGTAAGAGGTCTATTTAACTGTGAAACCCGTTTTCGACCTCATTGTTACGACACCCTACATCTGCGATGGGGGCTAGTTCAGGCTCTCGTTATAACGAATTGTGTTCGCTTAACACGCAAATTGTGCATGCTAAACGCTCGAGCCTTGTTGCAGGCTGAAAGTTTCGCGTGCAGAATCCACGTGCACAATGTAGCTACGTTATGAGCAAGCGTGAACATAAGTGGAAAATAAATTTACCGTCAACAGATGAAATGACGAACATCGGATGTCTGCGAAAATGACTGCAAGTCTGATCCAAATCTGATACAGATGGCAGACAACGATAGTATTTTCCTTATGTGTACGTGATGTTGCAATGTTCGGCTATTACAACACAGTCCTGCAACCGTATTATGGAATCGAGCGATGGTCTGTTCGAGGGCTGCCACCGAACAGTCCCCCCTCAGGATGTAGTACAGTATCAAGGGCAGCAGGACCCCACCATAGGCCCCACGTATCCAGCTTATAACATTGGCTACCTGTGAAGACCCCTTTTGAAGTTTTAGAAGTGTTTTATGAGGAAAAAATGACACTACGAGTATACGACTTATTTTAACCTTAGTTGGCGGCTCGGGCCTAGGGACAGAAGCCACACATGGTTCCCCCTCTGGTCGTCCCTGGTCCACACGTACTACTTCGTACTCAATATAGCCCGATACAGTCGTACATCAGCTTGTATCACACCCATGTAGGCCTATTTTTACAGTTTTCTATTGCAATACAGGACTTAAAAAGAGCGGCATCACATCGAGATGTGTGCCACAAGTTTATGCTGATAGCGATGCGAAATTTGTTGCAGATAAACTGCCTTGCTAATTTAATATTTGTGTTGGCTGACACCAAAGAAGTAGGTGGATGTCTGGCCAACACGGAGAACCCTCCCTTTTTGACAGACCACGCAACACTGTCCATATGGTTGGTTCTGCTGTCTCCCTCACTATTTAATTGGTGGTCCCTCCGTTTCAGACACAAAAACCTTCAAAGTTTTACAAGTATCCCCTGTGGCAGAATCAGAGCGACTGGCAATGCTACGTCGCAGTACGGCTGGCTGTGTTGCAGTACGATTATCCTTCGTTTTCCTTTCGTGATCTTCTTTTTGCGATAATTCCGCCCAAAATTCACCGATTTCGACGTTCAAATACACCCTTTGAACCGTTTTTTCAAGATCTTTTTAATGGTGTTACGTTGGGTCGTTCCCAAGTTGTTTAGCAAAAAACAACCGACAACGGTCTTGGAAAAAAAAACTTCTTGTGGGAAACTTGTTCATGAACCCAAAGAGGTCTACCTAAAAATTTTACACAATGCAAGATTTCACTTTCACCGCTCACATGCACTCCGTAGGCACCCTCCCTCTCTCCCCGCACACAGTTTTTTTCTTTGTAAAAAGCTTGTCGCAGACTGGTTTCTGTTTCTGGGTAAGTATCAGAGGTCATGGTGTTTCCAATGTGGCCTTGGGCCAAGTTGGATAAAGAAATCCATGACCTTTTTCTAAGGCTCGGCCTATAGCGATTTTGGCTTCAGTATCGGCACCGATATTAGCGGTATCGGATAGGTGTTGGCTAACTGTTTTTGCCAAATATCGGTTTTTGAGATATCTCCGCCAAAAATTGTCCGTTTTTGATATTCTAATACACCATTTTAATCGTTCTTTCGAGAGCTTTCTAATGGTGCTAATTTCGGAGCGATGGCTTCAGTCGTACTCAAATTATTTAACAAAAACCAAAAACAGGTTCCAAAAAACGCACTTTACTGCAAGATGCTTGCTCATACAGCTTTGAGAGTCGTAATTTGTCATCAAATTTTGTTTCGGAATATGGAAGAAACTTCAACTCTGCTGGAAGTAATGCATTGAAGTATCGGCATGGGTATCAGTGATGTAGCATCAGACCGTATCGGTATCGGTCAAAGTTGGTGTCGGCCGAGCCTTACCTTTTTCTTAAAAATAATTTTTATTAGGCTAAATACATTTTTTTTTTAATTGCGTTGGCCTATACATTTTTGTGTGATTACTTCTCAAATTTGAGATTGCATAACATTTCTGGTGAGTAATTTTCTCTGACACTTCAAACCCTGTAATGATCCAGTTGCTTACTGCAGATTGTTGCAAGAGTGAACGTTGCTAGCTTGGTAGCTGAAACTCTAGGGCAACACAGACAAGGTGGATCCAAGACTTGTCGACGCAGTGACTCTACCCATTGCATTGCAGAAGATCAAAGAAGAGCTGATCTTTTCATACAAATGATCCTAACAGCAGGGCCTGCAGAAAGGGGGCTGCGAAGGGTGCGGTGCACCAGGGCGAATCGGAGAGGGGGGTGGGGCGAATTTTTCGTAAAACAAAAGTGCCGAGCGCTCTTTCAGGAAATAAAAAATAATCAAAAACTATCTCCGCAACACTATGAAGCAAGAAAGACTGAATGATTTACCATTGCTCCTGATTAAGCGTGATCTGGCCAGAAAGTGTGACTACAAGCCTGTCATAAAACGTTGGGCTCGATTGAAAACAAGAAAAATTGATGTAGGCATGACCATGACGGAATAAAACGGGTGAAGGTAAAAAGTCATTTTTTTTGGAGGGGGGGGGGGAGATTTTTTCTTGTCGCACACGGGCAACAGAACACTTGCGCCGGTCCTGCCTAACAGTATCACGATAACCTGGTTCACGTTCTGTGAGGGCCAACCAACGATGAACCAGCGGAAAGCTTTTACAAAAAACATGTACTGTAACACGTGGGTACCAACTCTCCCAGCCTTCAAAGAAAACAAACAAACTTACGTACGCTTTTGCCAAAGAAACTAGTCCAACTCAATGTTGATGACCGCACATTTTCGGTTGTTTAAATTACGAAAAAGTTTTTTTGTAATTTAATTTTAAACATCCGGAAATTCGCCTTCTTCAACATTTAGTTGAACTTGTTTCCAACAAAAGCGTGCGTAAGTTTGTTTGTTTTATTTGATTTGAACTGAGCTAAGTAAAAATGAGCCTGTCGGCATTTAAGTTTCTCCCTGCCTTACCAGGTCTGTTGTCTGTTTCAAAGCGCCTGCAAGCCTACTTAGCTAGGGCCTTAGATATATGCTACTTACAGAAATCCACCGGCCGCTCACCAATTTAATTAAATTGGACAGTTTGGCAGTTAAGTTCAGCCAATCTTAAATGCCCATGGACTTATGAAGTAAACTTGGCAAAAATAGGGGGGTGGGCTTTAAATCAAGCATTATCAATTTTCTAACCTTTCTGGACATCTATAACAGAAAATTCGTAGCTTTTGAACGATCTCTGAAAGACCAATTTTTACATCCTTTTAAATGCTGTGAAGAAGGCAGGAGGCTTAGGTGAGAGATGCCCAGGCCTTATGCAGGTGCTAGGAGCTAAAGGAAGACTCCACTATTACTACAGGGAGGGACAAGGGGCCGGTACACATAGCAAGCAGTACTATCTTTATTCACATCATGTAACTTTTAGGTAATTTTTCGTAGAAAACGCAATTTAGCGGGTGGGCTTTAACTCCACTATTATTTTCATGATTATGACTTTACAGCATTTTAGGGGGTGGGCTTTAGCTTCAACTGGGCTTTTAATACACGATTTACAGTAATTTTATTGGGATAAACAAGTGCAAACCGAACTGAACGTATTTTCAGTTCTTGTTCATATTGCTTACCATTTTAAAAGCAGCTTTACAATAGTCCAAATGTCAAGGTACTAGCTCTTACTGTTAAAAAATTATGAAGCCAAAATGCTACTGTGATAGAGATGTTTTCATTTTCCAAAAGTTTTTGTGACCTATGCATCTACAAGGGCATGTGAACGTACAATTATAAGAAGCTTGTGTTTTGACAGATGCAAGGATTATAACTAGATTGCATGAGTTGTTAGTTTTGCTGGTATCTGATGTCTAAAATATTAACTTTTTAATTTGGTGACCATTGGCAATTAAAAAAAAATATTAGCCTGCATCTACAGCCTTAGACCTAGGGTATAGGGGTACCATTAGAACAACAACAACATTACAACTACATATCAACAAAAACCCTCACCCAATTATCAACATCAAACCGCATGAATAGCGAGACGAAAGATTTGCACAGATTTACAAGAGCTACACAGTAATTACTCCTGCAATAAATCTGGGGTTAAACAACAACATGCTATGTAACAATGCATAAATATGTACAAAAAAACCTATGTGGTATCGTATATGTCGAATTGCCTATGTGGAAAGAAACTAGGAAATGAAGAGTGCTTTCCCAGATCTACATTCAAGTGATCGCTGGTTTCGGATAGATACTCGAGGGTGTTGGTGTCTTGTGGCATTTCGTGTGCTGCTTGGGCAAAGTAATGTCTTGAAACAGACATAAACACATCTCCGGTAGCACTCATTTGAGTGGCTATCAGTTTTCGGCAGTGTCCGTTGCCCCACGCCAAGCTGCATTTTGAGTGTTGCTTGCCAAAATTGCCACTCAGTAACAAATCCTAAGATGAATTGTCACATGCCGGAATCCGCCGGAACGTAGCAGTTTACAGCACTACATTCAGAACTGTAAGAGCAGTTAGTTTTTCAGTTTTTTGTGCCAA
Organism: Lithobius niger; assembly: GCA_023313725.1. Lineage (NCBI taxonomy): Eukaryota > Metazoa > Arthropoda > Chilopoda > Lithobiomorpha > Lithobiidae > Lithobius > Lithobius niger. The sequence goes on along the minus strand of JAHWFP010050975.1, from coordinate 28,553 downwards.
CCCCTTAGAGTAATACAATAAAGAAAAATATAAAAATACCTTAAAAAATTGGTGAAAATGGTATTAGATTAGGGATGCACCAAATATTCGGTAATTATTCGGCCTATTCAGCCAAAAATTCAAGTATTCGGTAATCGGCCGAACAGTGATATTCGTTATTTGGCGTTATATATTTATGCAATTGTGTTAATGTAAGAACTTTTAGCGAAGCATTTAGTTTTTGGTTTGTAAGGAATTGTCTACTTACATTTCTCAAAGAACGAAAAATGATCAAATGTGTTTAAATTACAGGTATTCGGTTAAGTATTCGGCACAGAACCGAGTAATTCAGTATTCGGCCGAATATGTAAATTGTTTGGTGCCGAATGTTCGGTATTCGGCAAGTTGAGTATTCGATTATGTTTTCGGTATTCGGCAAGTTAAGTATTCGGTTGTATATTAAAAATACCGTAGCGGTTTTTACTCTGAAAGCTCATATCGAAAAAATGTCAGTCCTGAATTTAACGCAAATGGGAAACAATAGCTTCAATAATGCTGGCTATTAGAGCAGAGTTAAATAGTTTCAAGTTGGCTGAGTAACAATTAGGGATGGGTCGGTTTCATTTTTTCGACTTCGGTTTCGGTTTTCATGCCCACAAAACCGCGGGTTCGGTTTCGTTATCGATATTTGCCGCCATCCACCCAAACCAGCTATTTCTAGTTTGTTTTCTTGTAACATTAGTATTACTAGCTTCTAACTCACTCCTGCTTTCACTTTCGGCAGCGTCATAGACCATGGGTCTAGCTGTGGCACCATTTTCCTCTACTATTTTATTTTTAATGACTGTCATTTATACGTACAAAATGATAATTATTTTTTTAAAAATTAGAAAAACGATCAATTTGTGATTTTTCGTACACCGTACGAAAAACCGACACAAAATCCAAATCGGTTTCGGTTTTGGTTTTCAGTAAAAACCGACAATTTGGTTTCGGTTTTGGTTACCGACCCAACCCTAGTAACAATCACTGCATGTACGATCGTTGTTGTGGGCTTATGGGACTTGGTATCAAGACAGAGAAATATGTAACTCAGACACACTGAGAATAAGAGTGGCGCCCTCTGTTGAAAACACTGACCTCTAAGAAGATCAAACACTGCGGGGGGGGGGGGGG
>JAHWFP010050975.1:0-17177 GCA_023313725.1 Lithobius niger | reverse complement strand
TCCATGCTGTAAATATCGCATCATATTCCATCCCTTCTCACAAATTCGTCTGGGAGAGAAGCTGTCGGTTTCGTTTCCTGGCTTGTGATTCACCATCGAAAGAATCTTATTTTACCAAAGCACCGCTAAAAGGTATGAACTTTCTGGCATGCACGTCATCTGGTGTTGAGCCGTGGCGAGACACGTGATTTCTACCCAACTCGGCCTTTGCGCGACCTAGAACGAGGGATGGAACACACGGTATTATTACGACATACATTTTGTTTCTCTCCTTCATGTTGCTCCCGGTGAAACCTACATGTAAACTTTACTGAAGCCAAAAGGCGAAAGGCAGCTCAGAATCTTCCATCCAACATTTTTGTATGTGTTTTGTTACCATCACATGATGTATACAGTAAAACAGTTTCGTATCCTGGTCCCTTGAATTCTTGAAGCGTAACTTTTCTACGAAACCCTCACTCAGAGGTCGATGTGGATCCCTAGCATCTAGCTGTTTGATTCTGCTTTCGTCCCCGTAGGTAATGATGTGTGTGAACCGTATTGACAGCAGACAAAATTTCGTTTATTCCTGCGTCTATGCAACGTTGTATATAGCCTTTAGTTATAGTTAAAAACTCCCATGTCGATGTTTAAAATATTATTATTTCTTTGTTATGTAGATCTCAATACGTTCCCAGATGGTAACGTACATAATGGCAACACGCCACCACTTCTCATCATCCTAGGCTATTCCAATGGAGTTCAAATTTGGACTGTACCTGTAAGTAGAACTGATTAGGACGTTGCTGGTATCTGTAGAGTTTCACATGTATAGTAAATGCTACTTTCCCTTGTTGTAGAATTCATAGTTCAACAATTTTTTTTCTACACAGTTAACAGCTTTTATTTATTTAGCAACTTTTGCTACACCAAGTAACGAGTCCAACACTAGATTGATGTACGCCGGTAGGATTATCACAGTGTACAATAGTTACATATGTACAGCTACAATCTACGAAATTCTTCAGGCAAACAATGCATGAAGACGCATTGAGCTTATCAAAGCATGCAATCATTCACTTTTAATTTCACGCTGTTGGTAGTTGTGGCAATGGTGCTGCCACCTCGTTGTGCTGTGGTTGAGTGAGTAGCGCTTTCCACTACTTTGGAGAGTATTGAGATAAGTTTTGGGTGACTATTTTAGGTACACCTTGATGGGCTGGGTTCTGAATGTTTATGAATGGGATTTTGGGCTTAGTTGAGTCACATCCTCGTCAAAGAATGCAGAACAATTCTGAGAGCTTCGGAGAGCAGGAGCTCGCCAGTGGTGTGCCTGGGTCTGTTAATAGACGTCCTCCTGGAATATCGCATAGATGTTCGAAAGAATCACTTTAAAGATCCTCTGGTCTTGTGGGCCAACTTGTTGGTGCTTTGCTGAGTGGTCAAACATTTCGATAATGAAGCTACGGGCAAGGCTGAAGTAGAGTGCCTGGACTTCGAAGGATTTTACTTGATTTGGGCTTGGTCTTTTTGAGGTGGCTGGTGAATTGGATGGTATTTGAGAGTGAGTGTTTACCCGTGGTCTGTTTTCAAAGTCTCTGGGTAAGAAACCAGTCCACTTCTGGGGTGGGTAGCCTCCCGTGGACGAGGGGATGAGCCTAAAAGAATGTCCATCCCTCCTTACATGTTTTCACCTGCGTAAACATTGGGTATTATTTGCTTCAGGGTTAGGTTTCAGCTTGGCTTCCTGCTCTTTACTGAGGAAGCATTCATTCTCGAGTCTCGTAATGTGCGCTAAAATGTACTGGTGGAATGAATTTCTGACAATACGGAATTGGTTTGTAGAGGCAGGGTTTGCGTAGTTAATCAAGGATTCCATTGTGATCGTCTTGAAGTGTTTACTGTTGAAGATGAAACCAAACGCGCGCTGGCATTCCTGAACACGAAGGTCACCTGTGTGAAACGAAAACTCAAATGGGATCCTTGCGCAAAGCCCACACAGGCAGAGCGGATGATCCACTTCAGCTCGGAACACCTCAAAAGCTAGCTCTTTGCAATCCTCCGCAGTGAAAGGGTGAAAGTTAAATATACCGATCCTCCAGAAGCTGAGTTACTGAGGATCACTTCCAAATACCCAAACAAAAGCTTCTGCTCCTCGTATACCCAGGGAAACTGATCAACCAAGTCATCACAACAGCCAGGATGTAGCGACGACTCACTGCATCCAACACACAACCACACTGAAACTTGCTTCGGAACACAATGGAATCCTCCACTGCCGACTGTGTTAACATTTCGACTAATTCCACTTTCCCCTCCCTTGCAACCTCCCACGCCCGCTCGCCCTCCTCCTACTCTTCATTCCCAACCAAATCATGGATACCACACCCGCTCGAAAGCCAAACTTAGCTGTTCCAGTTGCCCACCCCTGGAAGAGCCCCATCCAGTCTGCAATGAAGGTCGACTTCCACCCACCCGGACCAGAAAACCAGCACTCTCCCTCACACAAGAGCAGCAGTCTGTGCGGTCTCGGGCGCAGACTGCAACTCATTCTACATTGGAGAAACCAAGAGGCAAATTTTCCAAAGGATAGATAATAAGGGTGTGCAGATACCAATACTGGTACCGAGACTGGCTGCAGGTACCACTGGTATCGGTATCAGACCGGCACCGGGTTAACAAGTACCGGAAAAAGTATCGGCATTGGCTTTTTTTTTCCAGAATCGGCATTTCCGCACATTAATAATATGGGCATATTGTTCTCAACACTACTAAAAATTAAGCTACTTTTAAATAAATTTGCTAGGTTTTAATGTCGTTGAGCTATAAAGTGTTAGCGAACAATTCCTTTTAAAAATGTTACGTTTGTTACACCATTAAATTACTGACGTATCAACACGTTCTGTATTAAGTTATTTGACATTGGTATTGGCACCGGCTTGGTATCGGCAAGTGACCAATAGCACCGGTACTGGGATCGGAACCGGGTAAACGGGCACCGGTATCCTACCGGTGTCGGGAAACGTGGCACCGGCACAGCATTAATAGATGATGTCAACAAGCCTTAGCCAAGGGAGACAAAAGAATGGGGTGGCAATCCACCATGTGATGACCCAACTCAACATCTCATAGGAAAACACACAGGTGAAATCCAACTGTTCCGTGCGCTGGAATGCATTGCCATACGGTTCTTCCAAAGCCACAAAATCCCAATTATGATTATTCAGAAGTCAGTCCATCAAGCCATTCGTAAAATAGTAACCCAGCCACTCCAAGCAGTGGTAAACTGTGCTCACTAAACCACCATGTGTGTACTACGAGTTGGCAGCACCATCCCCACAGCCACCAAAAGTGTGAATTAAAAATGAACGATTGCATGTGTTGATAAGCTTAATGCGTGTTCACATATCGTTTGCCTTAAGAAGGTGGTAGATTGAAGTTGTATGGATGTATATATTGTACACTGTAATAATACTACCGAAAATATGTACATCAACTTAGCGTTGGACTTGTTATTTAGTATAGCGTAAGCACTTGCTACAATCTAAACTGCGAAAGTATCATGAGCCTATCGGCCTTAAAAAGCAGTAATTTAAAATACCACTTGATATTAGGGACTGGCGATGGATTTTTTTTTTAGATCAGGTTTTCTTTTATTTTGAGAAACCCTACTTTTCAGTTTTGGTTTTGTTATTATTTTATTAAGGACAAATTTACCACATTTACGCATTTCTATGTATTTTGAGAAATGGTCATGGAATTTAGTCATTTCAAATTTGCTTGAGAAACAACTTAACTGTTTGTCCACTGAGTTCTTCATCTATTGAGATAACTCTGGTTGAGACCTAGTTGTATTTACTAGGCCACGCCAAAATTTATGAAGGTTTGTCACTCACCTTCTTCCCGTTTAAGCTCTCCAAACAGATGTCAGTCCGTACACAAATGTATGGCATCACGTTTCTTACTAGCACAGAAAGTGAAGCACGCATGCTCAGCCAAGGTCAACTGTGGTTGTTGTTTCCCATCCCCAGAACTTGTTTACTAGCAGGCCTTGGCTTCGCAGTTTCTGCCACAAGAGCATCTAATTTCGCCTGGGATGTACGTACATGGTGTAATTCTAGGGTTACAAGAGAATGTTTTTATTTTTAGCCACTGTATTTTAAAACGAATTTTTAGTGAGGGACTGGCTAATTGTAGGTGAATCCAGCCTTGTGATTTCCCTTGACGTGGCCTGTTGAAAAAAAATTATATGTATCTTCAACTATATCTTCTTATTGAAACAAACAATTGAGTTTGTCTGGTGTGAATTTTCGACTAACATGTAGCCTACTTGATGATCCACGACATTGGTCTTCATCAGGCATTCACTGAGATATGTTTTCTTCGAGTTCTACAACAGGAAACCCAACAAGCTAATCTCCAACCCTCTCGTGTCCTTGACTCGGACTCGGCCAAAAAGCCGGCCCGAAACCAACAAGCCCCAAACTGCCCCCAAACCCAATGTGAGGTCTACGGAATCCCTTGTGGGGAATGCCAAGCCATTACTATGGGTGAAATCAGGAGAAGGGTTCATATGACAATCCTGGACCACATCACAGCAACAAGAACGGGTGATCCAAAAATTGGATTACAGCCCACCAGGCCGCCACTCGACACAAGATTGACTGGGCTAATACGACCACTATGCTCATTTTGAATTAGCACAAGGACAACCATTTATGAGTTATGGCATCAATAACAATCAAGCTCTTGCTAAATGTCGACATCGCCCTTATGAACACTCAACACCCGGCCTGCCCTCTAATCCACCAGCTCATCCACTCGAAAGTCCAACATTTTCTGAATTCCAAGTGTAAAGCGAATACGAGCAATGTTCCCAACTAGCCATATAAATATCATTGGTCAAGAGTGCCCAGTTTGAAAGCATCTCATGCAAAAACTCTCTGATGTCGAATTCGACACAAACAGAACTCGGTGCATGCCTAACTAAGACAAGTACAAGTTTGTTGAAATTCACACCAAACAAACTCAATTGTTTGTGTCAAAAGCGTTGGAAGAGCGTTATTAATATACTACATCGTGTCTTGTGAGATTCAAAGTAAAACCCCATATGGTTTTTCTTACACGTATCTCTTTGAATGGTATATCACGTAATATTAAGTACACAATTTGTTTTTAATTGTTTTTTGTGTTTTTTGCATCAGTCGATAGACAGTAACGTTCACTTTACCTTCCTATTTGGTTAACCTCAGTTAAACTCAGTTTCCTAGCATCTCTGCAAGTTTTAAGTGTTATTATCCGTGTAAAAAAAAAAAAATTTCCATGAAGCTTCACAGACGACGAACTGTACTGTCCTCCTTACTTGTGTTGAAGTACTTGTTTCAAGTCTGCAGAAAATGTATAACCTTTGCAGGTCATGTGCTTAGATGCCCCTGCACTAAAGCAACATTAATTACGTGATTAAAATGTCTTCCTTGTTCAGAGAAGTGCACGGTAGAAAAAAATAGTTATTAGGCAGGCAATGAGTGCTGGCAGTGTTTAACTGATTTGCAGTGTGTTTCAAAATAAAACCAACCAACTTTCATAGTAAACTGAGAAGATTAGTTGACACTACAGTAGTTAAATTAATCTAAAGGGGCAGACAAAGTCTGTAAAACAGAGTTCTCTATAATTGGTGCCCATTGTAAACCAATCCTTTATAAACACAAGCAGAAATTTCGTATTAGGGATGTGCGATACTCAAAAAATTCGAGCCGAGCCGAGTATGAAACTTGTACTCGAACTCGGCTCGCTGCTCGCGTCCGTACTTGAAAAACTTGAATCCGGCAAACACGCGATAACTTTGTCAATTTTTGACCGCTTTTGACATTCCAATATACCAAATCGATCGTCTCGACGAGAGCTATCCAGTGGTGCAGATTAAAAGTCAATAACTGAAACCATTTTCCAGTTATATTCTTAAAACTGAAAACCCATGACCCACACAGTCCACTAACACCATCTTTGTTCCTATTATCTTAATAAATTAAAGGGAAATTTGCAAACCAAGTATTTCCATCAAATACTCGAACTCGGCCTGATACTCGATTCTTCTGTTGCAAACTCGGCTCGACTCAACTCGAATTAAAATTTTTCTACATGCACATCCCTATTTCGTATAGAAGTATCTGAAACATTTGGGTTATCCAGATGTGTAATAATAAGGCTGTACCGACCAGAAATTTTTTAACTGAACCGAACCAAACTGAACAAATGTTAAATGAGCCGAATACCGAACCGAACAAAAATGTACCAAACCAATCAACCTGTAAAATAAGATTAAAAGCAACTTGGTTCACAAAGATTCATATTTACCAATGTACGAGTTTCTCGAGAAATGCTTCTATGTTCGCATGGACTTGTAAATTAACAGATGTGGAAACTTCATTTTGAAGATAAAGAAAATTTCTTGTGTCTTTAGATTTTCCTTGCAACTTCTGAACGGTTACAGCTAGGAACGTGTAGTTTGGAACATCAGACAGCTGGGAAAAAAATCTTCAAAATGTTGTATTTAAACAATCATTAACATCCGTCAACGAGACGTGGAAAGGTGTTCGGTTACATATTTTTCTTTTGAAACGCCGAACACCGAACGCCGAATGGCAGTGGTAAAGCAGTTGAGATGGCGCATCCTGGGATGGACAGAAGATAAACGCACAGCAACCGTAATTTCATTCGGGAAACCACAGCCACCATGTGTATAACACTTCATCTCAAAATTGGTAGCTGACTCGGTGGAATGGGTTTTTTTTTTATTTTATGAGTTACAACATGGGAAAGCATTCTTTCATGCAGCCATTCAGGAAGCTGGAAGTGTGCGCATACCTACTGTTGCACATGCAGCACACCTGTCTGTTATATTAATCATATTTTTTTTTAGTACTGCCTCAAGTTACTGAATTCTTTAAAATTGTTTAGTGCATCCCGACTTAAGCATTCAGTTAACAATGCTCTCAATCAATGCAACAAAGTCTCCTGGCTCTACAGTGTTTTCAGCTGTTAATAGTGGTGCTACAATTGTCATTTTTGTTGCGAGTTCTTTGTTACGGCCATTAATAAAACATATCTATAAATAGTTATTTAGCCAAGGTTTAGCATTGAGAAGTAGTTATTTAGCCAAGGTTTAGCATGGAGAAGAATTTTCATATTGAATTACATTTGCATTCTGTGCTGTTCTGACATCCTTAAGTGATGATGTATTCTGTTTTTGATTATGTTTATCTTTTAGGTTACAAACCAAAAGTACATTGCATAAATGAAAGTTGTTTTCAAAATGGTGGAAAAAGTATTCACAATTATATTTTCTTTTAAGGCAAATGGTGAAGCTCAAGAGGTGTTGTCTTGGCGGCAAGGAGCTGTTAAAACCTTGTGTGTTCTTCCCACTCCTCAAACAGGTAAAGTAGTTGTGCGTAAATGCAGTAAAGCCATTGAAGAATTTCTAATCTTAGCGCACTGTCTTAAATTCCCGAACAGCTCAGCGCTATCGCCAGACCGCATCAAAGTTGTTATTAAAAACCCGATAAATGTTTCCATTCCCTCAGCATGGCATCACTGGTTCTTTGCGGCAGTTTTTCTACTGAATCCACGGATTGGCGGATCATTATTTTTTTTTTGGTTAGGATAATTTATGTAAACATAATTAGCAAACGGTAGAGATTTGTTGGAAGGTAAAATACGCTTTTTTATAAGTTCCAATCACAGACATATGTTCGTTTGTATCCCAGTTGTAGGAAAAATTATGTTTGGTTTCTTCAGACCTTTTTTACGAGGTGTTTTGCTTTGGTTTTTTACATCACTGCTGCTGGTCTAGCATCCATTGCTTTCGAATGTGCCGCCTACAACCGCTTTCCTCTCCGAGTTCATGTAAGATCCATGTCAAAGTGTCCATTTGGCGTCAAGGAGTTTCTGAACCTTGGGGTGGACCAGTTTGTGTATTTGGGGGAAGAAGGGGCGAATTAGAAGGCAACGGATGCTCAGACCAACAGCAGCGATGTAAACAAACAAAACACCTCGTAAAGAAGGCCTGAAGAAGATGAGTCTTTTTTCTGCAACTGGGAATTGTCTGTCAAATATTTGCTGTAAATGACATAAGTGATCAACTGCCATTAATAAGCCTAAATGCTGGTGTCAACCATTCAGTAGCCTTGAGCCCCACACAAGCAGTAGTTTCTACATTTTAGCTTGCTGAAGCCAGTCCGGTTTTGAGGTTATTAATTTACCACCAGCAAGGTGTCTGTGCTCTCGTCACCACAGTTCTCTACTGACAAGCCCAAACAAGGGCGAAACAGTCAGTCTAGAGATCGCTACGGGTGGGAGCACCTCGATTTTAAGTGATCGATTGCCATTAATAGGCCTAAATGTGGGTGTCTAACTACTTCTTGAATGGAGCTCCACACAAGAAGTAGTTTCTGCTTTTTATCTGGCTGAAACCGATCCGGTGATTTGAAGTTTGGAAAAAGTGTATTTCACCGTCAAAAATGTCCTGCCATTCAAGATACAGATTGTTGTTACACAGAGCATCCCCCGTTAAACTAAAAGACGGCAAGTCATTTGACTAATTTTCCAGCTGGTATTTAACTTTAGACTGCTTACCAATTCCCTTGACAACTCGAGTATAATGCAAACGTGATGGTGAGCATACGTTCCGAAAACACTTCTATTGTTACATTGGCCGTCATTTTACTCTTTGATGCATGAAGGAAGAACATTCTAAAACTAACGACGTTTGGTGTTTGTATTGATGGAAGGAGCTGCTTTTGGTGTGTAGTTCAATCATATTTAGAAAGTGCTCGTAGTTAATCATTTGAATAAAAATTGGTTCTGATTTTCTTGCAGTGTTCCACACACAAGATGTGTACAGCCAACGTCGCCCTCTAGTTGCACTCTGTGATAGTTCTAGGTAAGAATGTGTTGGTTTCTTTCGTGCCATTGGCTCATACAAGACTGTACTTCAGTAAAAAAGTTAGCGGGTTTTTCATGCTCTAGTTAAAAATGTGCTTCCAACTGGCCAAGGCATGGATTGAATACTGAACTTGGACCTTCCAGTGTGGACGCTGGTTAAGCAGCTGCTCTCAATCTTTAGTGTAAACCAACTCTTGTTCGTGAAAAGTTGTCACTAAGACTAGGAGAGTATAAAATGCATAAGCGTCCATAGGATGAAGGATTATCCATGTTGTAACTATCGCTTCATATTCCGACCTTTGTCATGAGCTTGTAGGGAGAGGAGCTGTGGGTTTTGTTTCTTGGCTTGAGGCCAGTCTATTTAACATTGCCGAAATCGTATTTTATGAAAGCGTCAATTTTTTCTACGGGGCGTCAATTTTTCGGCACAAGCATGGATGGGCTTTGAGCTAGGAGGCAGGAGACAGGATTTCTACCCCAGTCGACAGTGCCTTAAAGAAGCTATCTTCGCCAAAACTTTAAGAGAGATCAGTGCTGTTTCGCACAAAGTTGCCGCAGGTCTGGATTAATCGTAGCCATAAGCAATATGTTTCTCAACTGTTTATTGGGTTAAACCTATACTGCATATTTTCAACGTTGATTACCCCAGAACATAGTTACGGCCAGTTATTCCACAATTAACCCAGAAAGCGAGACGTAACATGCAGTATTATCATGGACACTCAGTCGTGCCCTCCAGGCTCTCGTTTATGCTGCTGTTGCCAAACTTATTCAGCACAGCAAATGCGGTTGGGTACAATGTCGGTAAAGGATTAAAGGGTATTTAAAAGAACATACCTTCTCACCATATTCGAGCATCCTGCTCGAAATTGGTTTTGCAACATTTATATAGGTTAGGGACTTAGAGTGAATGTTGCAAAATCCTTTCTCACAAGGGGAAAAATAGGAAAATGAGTGCTTCGCAGCATTTACTCACGTCTGAAGTAATGTTGCAAAACAGCCATAGAGGACAGGCAATCGGGAGGTATATACCTTTCATACTATTTATTGAACATAGTTTATCGACTGGCATGTTGTAGCGTGGGGCTAGGTAAAAGGCTCTTATGGTTATATATCCATATTAACTGCTGCAGATCTGATTATAGGTTAGTGGGGGGGGGGGGGGGGTTAATAGGAAGGATTGGGAAAAGTATTTTCATCATTGAAAAATGTCACACGAGACTCACAAAAACGCATACTTTCACAACGAAGATGTCTACTAACTGCAAATTTTCAACTACTAACTGTAGTCGTCATCAGGCACCTTAAAGGTAAGTTTGAACTCTGTTTACGTTTCGTTTTTTAGTCCAATACATGGTTCGAATTCGAAACTGCCATTGTCTGCTATATACAGTCGATTGGTTCACCTTTGCCCACTGTATCACTCAGGCCGTTCTTTACACGCAATCTTCCATTCAACTTAGAGCTTCCCTCGCAAGTCTTTCCCAATCAGGTTTGTAATATTAGAAAATGATGGGCCTTGCGTGTAAAGAACGGCCCGAGTGATACAGTGGGCAAGGGTGAACCAATCGACTGAATATAGCAGACAACGGCAGTTTCGAATTCGAACCGTGTATTGGACTGAAAAACGAAATGTAAACAGAGTTCAAACTTACCTTTAAGGTGCCTGATGACGACTTCAGTTAGTAGTTGAAAATTTGCAGTTAGTAGACTATCTTCGTTGTGAAAGTGTGCGTTTTTGTGAGTCTCGTGTGACATTTTTCAATCGTTGTAGTGTTTCACAGTAAGTTGAATAACGGTGTTTTTACTGTTATTTTCCTCGTTATTTTCATGATAAATAAAACCAACCAAGTCATGATAAGCTACAAATAGTTTTCTTTCTTCAATCTGAAACAAATATAAAAAGAAAGAAAGCAGCAGACATACTCCAGCATTTGGCCCCTTGAAGAAGTGGGTGATCGTATATCTTATGTGACCGACACACGTGCACACACAAACAGGGCAATTACAACCGGAAGTATGGTTTGTGTCTGCATGAATGGGCTCGAAGTAAGGTGTTAACCTCAGCCATGTTCACGGAGATTATTGTGACGTAACGTAACAAAATTGTTCTCACGTGAGGACAGATCGCGTTGAGGTGATCCATATACTGGTTCATCTTCAAATGTTGCGGTCAGTCATGGCCGTTAGATTTGAGTTTTGTGTTATGGCCCTGGTATTCAGCCAACCATTGGCTGAGATGAAATGAGTAAGTGGTTGTAGGATAGCTTTGAAGAGAGAGTAGGTATGTTGCACTTTCTTTTCGTTCTGGGAATCATTTCTTGGCTGTAATTGGTTAAACGTCTAGTTGTTTGCTTAAATAATTATGGTGCCTTATGTTACGATAATGCATGCTTGTGAAATGAGGTGATTAGGCCTTAGGGCATGCATTGTGTGAACTGGACTTCTTGAAGGTTCTTTTCAGCCCTATGACATGTTTAGTTACATGTCTTTGGGCATGATGCAACTTATTGCATCCTCCTTCAACGAACCAACCGTCCTTGGCCAACACGTTCAAGAATTCTGCTTACCTTGCTGCGATATAGAAAGAGAAATGTCTTTCGAGTGAGGCAGAGAAAGTCGTACGGATGATGGATACGGTTCGGCATGCTTTTACAAGAGCGGTTTGAATATTTTCAAAAAAAATCAGATCATGACCATTGAGAATAGCAAGGTCTCGTTGAGGTTCCTTCTCTGTGAGTGTGGATTCCCGGACGTAGGTGGTAGCTGGACACGTGACATTGATTTCTAAACCTCAAAACTGCACCTTTGCTGTTAGTCGATGGCTATGTATTGTGTCTGGGATACTAAAATATTAGCTTGCAAGCTTTGCAGGGCTAGCTGGATCGTTTTAATATGGCAAGGATTTTGGTATCATCAGGAAAAAGAATCACTTCCAACGTAAACGGGAGAAAATATGAAGGTAAAATGAAGGTTCGGTATAAGTAGATACTGAGGCCATGCAAAGTTAATTGTTTGGTTTACAGGCGCGTGCGGGTGCTTTATATTATCGCGGGTCAAAACTTTTTATTTGAAACTTGGCTCACCCGCTCATCACATTTTCGCCGAATATTGACCGTTTTTGACATTCCAATACACCATTTTAACCGCCTCGAAACGAGCTTTCTAATGGTGCCAACTTCAAACCTCTAGCTCATACCTCTAAGAAGTTATTTGATAAAAACTAAAAATCTTTGAAGATTAGATGACATAAATAACGTATAAGCAAGACTTCTTGATACAAATTCTTGATATTAGCAATATTATATTTTTTTTAGGCTGACTACATATTCTTTCAGCTTTGAGCTAAGTACATGTCAAAGGACTGTGGTCAGTTAAATAAACTAAAAAAAAAAATAAAATGCCTGGTTGCCTGGTGCTTCAATTTGCAACCTCGCCCGTAAACCAAACAATTTTTTTTGCGTGGCCTGACTGATATGCTGCTGGCGGTAGAATTGGATGACGGAGGATCAAGGAAGCTAACAGTTGTAGAAATGACGTATCCAACATTTATTACGCCGTGCGGAACTTGACCATACTGATGGTAATGGCAGTTCAGGAAATGATCTAATCAAGCCAACAGTCTGACAATCTGACAATCCACGTTGCATGGTAATTATGAAAAAAGGATTAACCACGATAACCGATAACCGCAATGCATGGCGTATTACGGCAGAGTCTGCGATGCTGCTGCGTTGTGCCTGAAGGTCCGAGTGAGAGGACTTGTGATCCCAACAGCCGCGTTATGCAGGCAGCGGATTACCTCGAATACCCTGATACAACAATGCTATGTAAAGAATTTAGATGAACAACATGATTCTGTAAAGAATAAAAAATACTCCCATCAGGTTAAAAAAAAATAAAGGTCGAATCATGGAAATGTGTTTCATTTCTTGGGAAACAACCTTAAAAACACTAAAAATTCCGAACATTGACCAGATCCTCTCATAGTTTACCAATCTGCCTTTCAATGTGAACAACGATTTTATTTATTTTGTAGCTGAGCGAGACATTCGCTGTTTTTTGTTGTTAGTCTTTAACCATACAAGAATCTAGTGGGGCTGTGTGTCGCCGTTATCGGCTGGGTACTGTCTGTAGAACCACGCATGTCCTAAAAAACGTACACGTAGCACTTTCTTGTCATGACGTAAACAAATGGATTATGGCAGAACAAAACAAATATTAGGTAGATATGCCCAGATAGTGGAAGAGTGTTCGCTTTTTCTCACGACTAGCGAAGCTTGCGTTTGTTAAGCCTTGGATAAACAACTACACCTTATTTCAGGATAACTCATTTCCAACTGTCACCGCTCCAACACCATGAGTACAGTTTGTCATGATAAGAACAGTTTTTCCATTTTTCAAGTTTCTCACCAAAGCATCGATTGGAAGGGGCATTTGACATTTCGTGCCACATGAACAGCTTGTGGCCACCATAATGCTAATAAAATTTCTATTTTAGCTTTCAATTTCAATTTATGTGATGCAGTTGAATATATAAAATGCAAATGCTGCGTCTTTAGGTAAAATTTTAACATATATTAGTATGTGTGGATAGTTTCTTATTGAGGAATTTATGAAATGTAGCCTACATGCGTGCGTACTTATAGCTTATAGAAAACATGTCGGCAACTACGCACGCACGTTCCACCTCTTCACGGGACAACATCATGTTTTGATCACCAGTGCTTGTCAAACTGCAGTGTCTTGTATTAGGAGCAGCTGAAGAGGGCTTGATTAAGCTGTCCGTACTAACTTGCTTTTAAAATTCGGTGGACAACAGTTATAAGGAACTCAAGTTCCAGTTTTAAAGAACGTTTTTTACAAAATAATATTCGTAATACATTTGGTTCTCCTTTTTTTCGGAACTAATGACTTTTTGTTTATGCAGAACCTAATTTTCTGGTCCCTTAAAGGCGCCTGTTCACATTTAGATAGCGTTGCCCATATGAACACAACATCCACGTTCCAGATTCTGCGTCATCCAATAGGCTGATGTGGGTCACGTGATCTCGTTTTAGTTATGAAAATTGCGGCGCTGCTGCGAATAGTGTTGTTCCATTTTTAATTTACCGATTTTTTCTTTATATTGCTCGTCGATTCTAAGGTGGTGCATCTAGGAGTTGAAAAAGTGAAACTGCGTCTTAAAATGTTCGTTTAAGCGATATCACTATATATGCCTGTCTGCTTTGAGTGGAATGAACATACATGAATACAAACTAGAGACTGGAAACTTTAATCTGCGTTTTTTTTTCTAGTGCTGGTGGTCAACAGTATTGCTCCATCAGTTTCATATCCCTGAGGACTGGGGACCAAGTTTATTGCATAAAATTCAAAAATCCAGTGTGCAATGTTCACGCCAACAGAAGGTGAGTTTTGCATACGTAAAATTCAATTGCTGACTGTATTCTATATGTTAAAAGAGTAACCTATTTGAACTATGAGGTGCTAATCTCTTTAAACGCTTTTAGAGAGTCGTTATAAAGAAATCACCATGAATCGCTTTGTAAATGCCCCTGGGCAACAATGTAGATATTGGGGGAAAAGGGGAAAATGCACGAAAACAAAAAATCGGTGTCCTAAAATAAGATACAGGTATGAAGAAAACTTCGCTAGTTACCTACAAAACGAGAGACAATTGGCATTCAAGCAAATTATTGTAAACAAGTTTGAAATCTAGCAGTTTGTATTCTTTGATGAGTTTTTTTTTTTTAGTTAGCTCACCTTACTTCTAAAGAATCGTTTACATTGAAGTGTACAACTCATGATTTGTGAAAATACTCGATCTTCAATAATAACTCGCAACTAATTTACGTTGCTGAAAACAGACTGGTATCTGGCAGAGAGACTGAAAAAGTATGTGTGGGGACAGAAGAAGCTAATGCATACTGCCGACTTCATCGAGCATATCTCAAAGGGGGAAATGGAAGACGATGACCAGCTTACCTCGTTTAATGTCAGACAGGTCTTACCTAGCCTTACACACGCACTCATTCTAGTGTCGTAGGAAATAGCAGCCAAAGTCCAGAATGTTGAGAAAGAAACGTATGATACAAACCGTGCGCTACTTAAAGCAGTGTTGTCGTCCAGCTATGTAGAATTTCACGGTCACTACTTTTGCAAACCAAGGGAGCCCCCATGGGGTATTCTTGTTCGCCAATCCTGGCTGAAATTGCGATGCAAAACCTTGACCAGCATGTGGCTGAAAGCCGACCACATCACAAGTCCTGGGGCCGTTTCATGGACGATGTGTGCTCCTTCCAAAAGAAAAATGAATCCGATGTGGTACTCGAACTCATAAACAGCTGGAGACCTGAAATTCAGTTTATCCAAGAAGAAGAAAAGAATGGCGAGCTGCCTTTCGTGGACGTGCTGGTGACTCGACAAGGAAAGCTCCTCCCCTTCCAACCATACACCAAACGTACAGCTACAACTCGAGGGATTCCATTCGCATCGGCCACCCGCAGGCACAACTGCATTCGATTGTTAAACAGGAAATGAAAAGACTGGTTCGGAATTCGTCACATCGAAAAGTAGCTGAGCCACTCCTGCTGAAAGCTAAAGAGAAATTCCTCAAACTTGGTTACCCAGGGAAGATCGTCGACGAGGCGATAAAAGGAGCTATTCACACGCAAGAAAAACATGGAGAACAACAGAATGCAAAGCACGTCACACAGAGACAAGAAACACCCTTATGTATGTGCCAGGAGTCACGGACTCCTTCAACGCCATACTTAGAAGACAGAATTTCTCCAGCTACTCAAAAACCAGCGCCAACCTAAAACCTAGGCTGAAACCTCCACCAGACAGCAACCGCATTAGGGAAGAGGTGGCCCCACAACAGCAGAAAGTGGATCCTCAATTTGAGGCCAAGAAGAAAAACACCAGTACTAAGGTCAAGCACCCCTACAACACACGCAGTAAAGATAAAAAGATGACCACGAAATGCCTAAAAAGGAGGAGAGAAGCAAAGCTGGAACTCAACCTAACAGAAAACAAATGGCCTCAGACTGCCCCACAACACCCTGGGGCATCTACAAAGTCCCATGTAAACAATGCAACATGGTCTACATTGGTGAGACAAGGAGAGGCATTAATTTACGCCTATTTGATCACATCACGGCATCAAGAACTCGAGACCACACAAACGAGGTGGGTAGCCATTGTGACACCACAGAACACAAAATCGACTGGAGTGGCTCACTAACGTTGATCAAATCCAACTCAAAATTTGACCAGCATTTAAGGGCTCTTGAATCACTAGCAATCAAGCACCATGAAAACAAGGGGGTTAAACTTGTGAATTTACAACTACATTCACACCCTTTCATCACCATCTCGTACACCCAAAAAGCCAAGAAAAACTCGCCCTCCAATGGCACAAATCCCTCCAGCTAGCAAATAAAGATCAGTGGTCACACGCGCGATTTTCAAACACAAACAACAACCGATCCGATGCAGTAGAGTGTCCAGAACGCAGGAAGCCAGATGAAGATAGTCTGCGTTTGAACACATAACAACGGGTGTTTAATGACTATCGAAAATTTGCAGCAACTTAAATTGGTTGTGAGTCATTATTCAAAAACAGTATATTCTTAACGCACCTTACTTGACCGCCTCACCCGGAAAATACGTCATTGGTGCACATGTGCTTTCATCCATTCAACTGATCGGTTGTACATTCAAGCAAACCCTCCAGGCCTCCATGCTCTTATGATGGTAGAGCAGATTCATAGAGCTAAGTTTTCCTTCCAGTGGATGCCGAATCATCTCGGATAAAGTAGGAGAATGTTGAGTTATATCCCAATTTGTCGTCTTGAGGCCATGACTGTCGATGCTTCAGGTAGAACTTCAGAGTTCACATGTGGCATTGCTGTCTTTCAGTGCATTGTTTCCCATTAAGGCTCTGTGCGCCTGAGGATTATATGTTTTACAAGTTCTTCTGGGTGCAGTGAAATGTCCTGACTCTGGTGATGCATAGAAGTAACACTTTGCAGCAATGTGGTGCAACAATGTGGTGCACTGTTGGTTTCTGGATAATTTGGTGCATTCCCTCTAACATCCTGCACAACCCACGGTTAACAGGGAGGTATTCTTCTGCCTTATGTGCATAAAGAAATCTTTCCTTAGGGTTTAACTCATGCTTCCATAGGTTTCAAAGGGGGTCCCAGGCCCAGACTAGCCCTAGAATCCATCGCCATAGATCTCCAAAAACCAAC
>JAHWFP010050974.1:28357-128713 GCA_023313725.1 Lithobius niger | reverse complement strand
CTGCACTGTGACTGAGGTTGGCGCTAATGACCAAGCTGTCGACGCGCCATTAAGCCACCTCCCCCCCCCCCCCCTCCCCCTTGTCTCCGGATTCGGCCACATCTTCCACGACACTTGACTTTATGCTGCTTCCTACCGGATCGCTCGTCCTCGTGCCTGGATGTCTCATTTCTTTGCCCAACTGCAGTAATCCTCTCCGTCAATCTTCTGTTTAGCCTTCAACTTTTCTTTCCTGCTTCCATACGATTGCCACACTCACTGGTGAGATCTTCTTGCTTCCTTACTCTTGACTCCCCTCCTGAAGTTGTTCATAAACTCCTGTCGCCAACTTCCTGAATATCATTTTAACGCAATGGTCGGCAAAAAAAACTGGGTTAGGAGGGCCTGGTTAGTCGCCACCACTGCCACCATTATAAATTCAATGGTCGACTCTCGATTGCAAAAAATAATTGAATTTACTTCTTCACCTTCTTACAAACATGAATTTTTACAACGAGACATCGAACAAGCGAATTTCTCCCACAAGCCGACAAAGGGCGTAGCCGCTTGAGCAACCTTTTGCGAGTGTCTGTCATTTGGTGCCAAAACGTTCTAATATAGTCTGTTTTCACGCCACTCAATCGGATACAATTTTACACAAGAATGGAATGTCAGTTCTTATGGTAAACATGTTGCTTTATTTAGCGTTCAATGGCTTGGCCAATGTTTCCAAATTCTCCTTGCTTCTCGAATGCGGTAATTACCCTTAATTGCAGGTAATTGGATAATGACTGTTATTATAGGTGTTCGAATGGAACGCTTACGGCCAAACCTTACAATTTTTTCACGCCAGCAGGATCCCTGAAAGTCTTAAGTCGGAAAAATGGGCCTCAGTCGGAAATATCCGGAAGCGTGACGAAAATATACTGGGATAATTCGCGAAAGTAGCATAAACTAAAAAGATCATCAAAATTTGTACAAAAACTAGATCCAATCGGGAATTTCGGTGTTCGCACATCGGGGCCCCCCCCCCCCAAAAAAAAAACATTTTGTCTTGATACGCCCCAGAAATCTCCACTTGGGTTGCGAAAAAATACAATTTTGTCATTTTATCTGAAATGACTGATACCGACGAAGAGCAATAACTCTGCGTTCCTTTAAACCTCTTGCTAGGAGTGTTCCGTAGACGGACAGGGTAAGTTGGGCGTGATGACGTGGTTTGTGGCAAGCCAACTTGTTTCAGTCCTTTATGGGCCCTCAGCAGCGGACGATGGCGACCAGGCGAAAGGAGACTGCTTTTAGATTGACCGTGAAAACAAATCAGCAGACTTACGGTCAGCAAGGAAACAGACGGAACAAAGGACAGGGAACGGCTTTCGTCTGAGCACGGTGACACCAACCCACCACCTTTATAGGAATTTCCCACTTAGATTCAAATAGGGATTTAAAAGTGTTGTTAAGGATTTGTGAGATCACCCACAAAATTGTTGCTGCTATTCAACGTCTACTATCATTGCTATGTGGTGTTAATTTAAATTTGCCCACATTTAGTAAGAAAATTATGTACCCACCCTCATGACGATACATTTTGCTATTGTTCAACCTCATTATTGCTTTTCCTAGCCACACTCACTCCCTATACAGGCTGCAAAACCTTTTTTTTATAAATCATTTGCAGGAAACGAAAGGATTGTCCAATGAATTTGCTTTTTAAAAAGTGCAACGTGTGGTTTCTTAGGAAACTATATGTCTAAACTCTAAGCTGTCCTGAAGCATCACTATGACAAGTTTTTTTGTTTTTTTAAACTAATATATTTGAACTTTGAGTCAACCAAAGCAATTGAATGCTTGTGTGGCTGAACCGGCTCAGTTTTGAACATTACCAGTCTTTTTTTAGAGAAGAAATATCTGGTTGAGGAAGGGAGCAAAGCCGGGAAGTTGAACCGGGAAACCTCCGATCATCGTAGGGGCGAAAGATTGTCCAGAATTGGCCAGAATAAGTTCCCGTAGCTGCTGAAGAAGCATGATAGCCTCTCACGCAACCCTGGCCTGCGGTGCTGTTGGGTACTTTGCCTAGATTTTCTCTCCAGGGGTTTAACCAGATACGCAAGCCTTCAGCAAATAGCCTGAACTCTCTCACCGCTCAGCCACGATGACCGCTTTATCAAAAATGACAAAAATAAATAAAGAGCATACCAGGACCCGCCACTTGACCATAGTTCTAACAATTTCAGGACATGCTTCCAAACCATTGTGCTAATGTAACAAGCAGAAAATGTGCCATTCACTTTATAAATTGATGGCGTTCACGCATTGAAGAAAAAACCTTTGTGGTAGAATTTTTTGTCATTGAACATTTTTTTTATGTTGCTGCCTACTCTCGTCACAAGTCATCTCAGTGATGGAGGTGCCTAAATTCATGTTTATTCCTCAAGGGGGGGAGGGGGGGCAAAGTGAGCTGTTACCATTAAGCATACGATTACGCATTAACTGAACCTAGAAAAGAACAAACAAACAAACAAGCACGGGAGCCGGGTACGTGTTCAACTATATATAGCAAAGAGGAGAAAGGGAAGGAATCAAGAGGAGAGGGAGAGGAAGGGAGAGGGGAGGGAGAGGATTGGCGTGTGAAAGGGGAGTGTTACACAAACAAAAATCGACTGTTGCAGTGAACGATCAGGCAGCACCGAGCAAATACTGGGAAACAACCTCGGGTCAAACAAATCCCCGGGCGAAGCCGGGTACGATGCTAGTTAATTAAATAAATCCGTGCGTTTGCAAGGAGATACTGCAGTATTAATAAGAAATACTGATCATATGAAAAAGGTGATTGCTATCCTCAAAATGTTATGAAAGCCAACAAATGAACCAGAAAACTAGATTGGTATTTCCATCTCATAATTGCTAAACAAAAAAAAAAAATCGATTTGCTCAATTTGGACCAAAAAGACCTCATATCTACCCCAAAACAAAACTTGTTAAGCATTCCCGCCAAGCTTTTCGGCCGTGTGAAGTCGTCATATCAAACGCCAAGTTCTTTCGCCTAGCTAATCCCACCGACTAAGACTTCAACGTTAAATGAAATATACGAAAATTGCGCAGTAAGCAATTTTCATATATTTCATTTAACCTTCGAACTATTACTCGATGGGATTAGCTTGACGAAAGAGCGTGGCGTTTGATATCACGATTTCACACTGCCGAAAAGCTTGGCGGGAATCCTCAATAAGTTTTGTTTTGGGTAGATCTTTACTAATATGTATACCAAGTTAGTGTTCTGCCTCTTAGTCGGACAATAGGCTAGAATTTTTATTTGTGTAAATTTTGTTTGTATCTGTTAGGTTTTGTGCACAAAGTAGAAAATAACTGGAAAATTTAGTAATAAAATTCGTACTTAGGTATATTGGGAAAAGAAGTACTGGACAGCAGCTTATTTGCAAAAGGCAATTTAAGCCCTGGCATAAAAAAATATTATTAATAACTGAACTTTATTTTGGTGAGTTCCACTGAAGACACTATAGGGGCATAAACTTGTGGTTAAGGGCCCTGCCTGTGATTCGCCCCTAGTTCTCCCCCCCCCCCCCACGGCTTTGCCTTAATAATCTGTTTTTTTTTTCCCATGTCTGTATTCATCTAAGTATATAAATGGAAGAACAGGGGGAACCTCTGGCTTTGCAACCCAACGCCGGCAATTACGCTCCTGATCATTGCCTATCACGAATTGCGTAGTGTTATTAGTTTTGCGTGCTTTTTGATTGAAGTATACGCAAAATATGTACTGACTACACAATTCGTGTGAAAGCTGAGCGTACACATTGATGTGTTGTATCACTGGACAGTGTCTTTCGAGTGCATGGCCCCACCCTTCAAGTTTTAAAATAAATAAACAACTAAAGTACATGCAAACGGGTATAAGTTGTCGAAAGGACCGTAATTTTTGTTACTGAATACCGGAAAATATTTCCTCAAAAATCCTCTAAAATAAAAAAAAAAGTATGTGTTGTGTGCGAAACCTGAACTGTTAGTTGTACGGGACGGAGGAATTTTACTGCATGGGGGGGGGGGGGGATTGAGGCTTAATGGCGCGTCGACAACTTGGTCATTACTGCATTGATTTCATGGTTGTGCCAGTCCGATAAACATATACTGTTCTACTCAGCACTAATATGAAATGAACATAGAAGTCTTGTCGTTTAGCAGATTTTCAACAATCGAGTGTAATTTATGTTTTGTTCTTACACGTATCTAGTGGGCCTTACAAATTGGGTAGGGGCGTGGGGGAATCACAGCGTTTCGCGGAGCCACGTTGTTGTAAATTTGATCCGAAACACCAAATTGGGTGATAGTTTAGTTGTATTAACATAAAACGGGCAATGTACAACGAAGTTGTAAAAACAAGCCCGTTTTTTGTTTGTTTTCCCAAGACACTTTACCAGTAGTAATGTCACTTGGTCGTATTGTTTTATTATCGATAAATTTTCTTAATCACGAGTTGTATTTCGAAGCTGAAAAAATACCGAGCGCTTGCACGACGTGTTTTTATCAGTTTCGAAATGTAACGAGGGGTTGAGAATATTTATCGACACTTAAAATGAAGTTGACTGGCACTTGAAACCAAAATATATCATCTCCTGTGTAGTTTTGCTTCCCGAATGCTCCATCACAAACTTAAAACTTGAAATTAGCCTACCTCACTGTGAAAGCTCAGTGACGATTGTTGTTGGACAAACATTATCAGTTACGGGGCGTCAACCAAACTAAATACGTGTTTTATTTTTAATGAATGTATTGTTTTTAAATAGAATAACAGAGAATAAGTTAGGGTAGGGTAGTTTTATCATGAGTGTATGGCTTACAGGCCGCATAGTACTCAATAAAATAAAATCAAAACAGAGAATAACATTTAAAATAGAAAACATTTCAAAGTTTTCTAAGAATTATTATTAATTTATTTTCAACTATTTACGTTTAATTACGGAATTTATTATTTTATGTTGCTTCTACCGCCACGCTTCGAATATTAGAAGCTGAAAGCTGATGCTGGCTGATGGTTTCGTCACCAAGGTAACCAAATATTACTCGTGCTTTGGTGGAAAGCCAGATAATACCTTTTGTGACTATCAGGTACGTCGTATATGATTAGAAATTGGTTTAGGCCTACCAATTGTAGTTCTGTCATGCTTTCGTTATGTGGTGGAGACCAGGAAACCAGACGATTCGCCTTAAAAAAACATGAAGGGACGTAGCTGACAGTTTAGTCTGGTAAAATATACCCGGTGCTTGTTTTACCCGTGTTAATGAGGCTTGATTGGCTGGTGGCTGCCATTGATTGGCCTTCCCATTGGTTAATTGCCGTTAGAAAATTATGATGGTATATTCGCACAATCAAATTTTCTGCTCCAAAATATGACGTTTTCAAAATGTTTCTAGCTACTAAAATCAAGAAGCAGCATTTGACGTTAGTTCGGTGGCCATTTTGGTTCACTAGCAGGAAATTTTATATTTTAAGGAAGTTCATGTCCGAGCAAATAAGAATTGGGCTTGTATCTACAAAAGTTGGTCGGGGGACGAGATTGAGGCTTAATGGCGGGTCGACAGCTTTAGCGAATCGGTGGGTCACCGACCACTTTTTCGGACACTTATGCGTCTTTACCATTAGGTACAAATACCCCAATTTGCGCTGTTAGTGTGTGTTTGACTAAATTTGTTGTAATTTTTATGAATTTCAGTTGGGTACACGATGCAAGACATTCGTTACGTCTGGCATAAAGACGATAAATCCGTGGGCATATCACCGGAAGTGCAGCTACCCCAGTTCCGCGTTCTGGGACACCGACAAAAATCGAAAGAAATTAACCTCAGTACAGGTAAGACCATTGATATTGCTTTTCTTGCTTTGTAAGATAGCTCAGTGCATAGTACCGCTTTTTTTTACACATATATGTTGCTTGACAAATGTGTATCTACATTATAAATACATAGGCGAGCGAGGACTATCAGCATCATCGACAGCAATGCCAGATGAGAAACAGCTGACGGGTAGTTCTTCTGTAATCCCGATAATGGAATCTACCGACGGTGCGCGATTGTGCAGCTCGCGAGTAACTCTTCTGCATTTCGATAATGGAAGGTACCGACGGGCGTGTGGTGGGTGCATGCCATCCTTACACAGGTTATCGTAATGTCCTAGACTAAATGGTCCTTACACGGGTTACCAGTTACTATTACAAAAATAGAAGTTCTTTGTTCTGAATAAGTTAAACACCAAATCTGTTAGGTTTTATGTAAACAAATGGACATCCTGTAAATCAATTACTCAGCACAGTATACCAATGTCTCCTCAGCTAAGAGCGGTAACCTCACAAGTCTATAAAGACAGATGCCTGAAGGAGTTCCTCTGGACACGTTAATTTTATTTTTCGGTCCCTGAATTCAGATCTTGTTCATAAGCTAAAAGCATAAAACAGCAGCTACTGAAGCAAGAGCTGTATTAAAATAGCGCTTCATTCCAATGTGTTACTTGCTTTCATCAGTAGCTGCTGTTAGTAGTTTTGATTTTCTAGATGTATTGTTTTCTTCTTGTGAACATGGTTCGAAGTCAGGACCGAAAATTAAATTATTGTTGTTTTTATAATGTTGTGGAGTATATGCCTGTCAGAGGGTATCTTTTTAAAAACTCGTCTGCCCAACCCATTAAGTAATTTACAATTTATTTTTAAGAGGTTATGTGACAACTCAAGTCGTCTACTACTTTTAGTTTTCTGTACGGCTGAAACGGCTGAGAAGACTTTTGCAACGACTTTGTCCGTCCGTCCGTCCTTCGCTTTTTTGAACTTCTGAACGGTACAGATAGAGACAAACGGTTTCAGCCATTAGACTCGGCGATCAAAAATAAGTGAAAAAAAACAGGGCAAATTTAAATATCGTTGCTTCCTTATAGCTAATAAGGTTTCTCGACGTACTCAACGAAATAATAATATTTGATCTTCGCATTTAAACACTACAGGAAAACACGCAACCGTAAAAGAACAAGTGGATTTCGATAACGCACACATTAGCTTCATTTAAAATAGTCTCGACACCGTGTTGCATGGATGAATAAGCCTACCGTTTTTCCCAATTCTCCGTTAGCCGATACTCAGTTACGAAATTAAAACGGCAGGTAAAAGTTAAACTTAAAAGCCGGCAATTACGCCTAAAATCTAAATCTGCTCCTAAAAGCTAACACATTTTTAACTACAACTGTGATGGTTACTACTTTTAGATTATAATAGCGAGCGTTGTTGCAGTGCTTGGCAGAGGTGTGCGCCTCAACATTTTCGAAAGTGGCGGAAATGTATAGAAAACCAGTTGTGGCCGCTTGTTTAGCAATATACGGACATTCATGGCGGGCTACCTGAGACAATCTATAGTCTGTACAGATGCTTTGCAAAAACAATTGGTTAGTGGCAAAATTGGGGCTCGATGCATTTTCGTAAATCTTTGCGATGACGTCAAGATCCTTGACGGATTGTGGTCTCGTACTTAATTTCCAATCTGCAAAATCGCTTAATATAATTTCACTAAAGTTGTCTGTAACTTTTTGACTTTGCTATCCTTCGCCAGGCAGACCAACATTTCGTTAAACCGGAGGTAAGAGATCGAGAACAGCCTGAAACAATTCCAAAGGGATTTTTCTTGGCATCGGTCCTAATTGATGGTGGATTTACGAGCCTTGAGATTTTGATATGGAGCGCTGTAATTTGGTTGTAGGTGGCTGACTGGCTGGCTGGCCGGCTGTTGACTGCCTTGGCCTGCATTTGTATGCTAACGGGCAGCAGTTCTACTTGCTCCGGCCACGTGCAGCCGAAAGAAACGTGCGCCGACCTTTCAAACAACGCCACTCGCGGCCAAAGTCGTTACTACCCCACCAAAACTCTTGGCCTACACTGTCAACACAAGCCAGTGGCCATATCTAACCGATGCGAACATCTCCAAGGCAGGTCACTGCTGATTTTATAACTTTTCTCTGGCAGCATTTTGGAATGGATGACGGCCACAAAAATCGGAATGGTCGGTGTGTACGGAATGCCAGACTATATCGTTGAGCTCAAACATAAACAACACCCGCTGCCTGCCGCCTCCTCGGCCCCAAAGGGTCACCTGAACTGCAGCACTGTTGTAAACGAAGCTCGGTGGGGTCCATGTTACGTTTCTTTCCGTAGCCGATCATCACAGCTTGGGTCGTGAAGGTCGCATCGTTACTATTTCATCATTATTGTTTGCCATTTCATCCAAGGATTTTAGTATTTTTGTTTTCTCTGTCTCTCTCTCCTTGTCTTTAACCAACAGTATCCAACCCATGCCATGGGCCTTTGAATATATACAGCTTTGGTAGGGTCGGTTCACTCATTGCTACGCAGTAGCAGCGAGATTTCCGCGACAGGCATCGGCCATTATTTTTTTAAAGTCAAATGCGTCAGCGCCACTCACGTGCCGATTCCTGCATCCCATTGGCTGTTGATTTTTCTGCTCCAGATGAAGTCTTTCAAATCCAGCATGGTCGCCAAACAATGGTATTTTCGATTAGCTGAGTCGATACAAACCAGCACTAACAAACGAATGAATACATCAAACCTAAGTCAAACCGCTTCAAAAGTTTGCTTTGGTTTTAAAGTGCATTAAGCTACCTAAATCTAATTGACAATGCGACTAAAAATACGCAATGTTTTGTTGTATCGGACTGACTGCAACTTCGAGAATAACGTCACCTCGTAACCAACGTGGCATCTTGCGTAATCTCGGCAGTGTTCACTTTTCGAACGAAAATAGCTCTTCTAGAACAAATTTGACGCGTTGCATTGACTGGACCGACCCAACAGTCTAAAACCCCCCCGTACAATCAATGTTTGCATGTTGCGTTCATCACTGATTTATCGGGTTAACCCTAAAAGGAAACGTGATTTCACAATTTAACCAGCCTCCCTTATGACAGCCACCAGCAGTCATGTGTCCGCGCCCTGCTGTCGCGCGATTCAGCGTAATAATACCAACGTCACTTCCGCCCTCGTCTTCTCGTGATCACGTGAACGACGTCTGGCACAGGAGGGGAATTGCGGGTCACGTGACAGCATGGACGCAAAAGCTGTGTCGTCACAACCGGAAACATTGAAACGTCACGGTTATTGTAGGCGCACAAAGGATCTTATACGTGCGAGACGCAGTAAATAAAGTTAGCAATATTCAACAGAAAATCTCCTAGATGCCACATTTTTAAACGGATTTTTAACTAGGGATTGACTAACGGTAGATAAATAAAACTTTGAGGCCGTACTTAATGTGGAGGACCGAGAAAAATGGCGCTGGGAGGTATGTTCTTTTAACGACAGGAATATCAGAAAAATGAGGAAGGGTATTTCCTGTTTGGCGTCTCTTAGATCAGGATCAGGGGTGGGAAACCTTATAAGCCTGATGGCCAGACCTACCTAAAAGTAATGGTAAAAAGAGCCAAGACCTTAACTGGTAAACTATAACGCATGCATTATGGTACTTTCTTAAACTAAATTAGGCCCTGTATAGGCAGACTACGCCAATTGATATACTATATGTGATTTATTTAGTCATCTAATTCGCTCGTTTGTGAAGGGAAGAGTCTTATTTTTACATGGGGATTTGTTTTAGACTCAGGACTTACATGCTACATATTTTAAGTCTAGATGACACAATACGGGCCGGTTACAACAGTTTTTTTTTTTTTTTAGCCGTGCGACTTAGAGGGTCGGAGGGCTGCATGTGGCCCGCGGGCCGTGGGTTGCCCATGCGTGTCTTAGCTGAACAAACAGCTTTGGCAACATTTATAGTTTCTAGGTTTAAGGTCTTTAGTGCTGCAACAGTCACAGCATGCAAAGTTCCAATGATTGTTGGTGAAAGCATACATTTTGAACTTATCACGGACATTGTTATATAATGAGTATGGCGAGGTGCGACGCAACCCTGCTCTAAGTATTATTGGTGTAAGTATCCAATCATTCCAATGTGTACTGGCTCTGGTAATAAAACTCAAATTCACTGTGCACTTATCACGAAGAATGTACACTTTTAGCGAAGAATTGACAAAGACCATTGTTGTAACAACTGTACGGTCAAGTCATTTGCGTGGCGACTTTGCAACAATGAAAACGACAAACAGTATGGTAATGGGCAATATCTACTCACGCTAGTGTGTCGCGCCAAGTTAGGCAACAATCATCAACAACAAACATCACATCAATTCAATTGTCGACGTTGTAAACCGTTGTAGCGCGACGCCATAGCGTCAGTGTCTTATATCCTGAAGCAGGTTTGGTCATATTTTAGGTACTTGCATAAAAATAATAATGCGTTACAAAATCTTAAATTGTGTTGAAATCAAGAGCAATGACCCACGTGACAAAAATTAACTCGTGTAGGAATGCCAGCTAAGCTGCTTTCAATGCAAAATTTGACCCTCAATAACGTTGCAAATGTGCAACTATAGCTACTAGCTAGTTGCTAATTGCTAGCTAATTCTAGTCCGCTCATCCCCATGTTAATTTCCATAGGGTGATAATTCATCGATACCGAGATAACGGGAAGGCTCCCAACGTTTGTGGTTTGGAGCCTGGGGTCGTAACGGGGATGGCGTGGGATGGCGCGTAAGTACGAAAATATTGTTACAACCATTGTTAGTATTGTTGGCACCGTTTCTCATTGGACGGCCAAAGTTCGGACAATAACAACGTGTATACTGACGTGCGTTCCACACATACTAGTGTAGTACGATAAATCTAAACGACGTTGCCAAAGAAATTGTATTCACGTCCAATTCACGAAAAATAAACCAACTGTAAAAACAAAGCAAAATAAACAAAGCCAAAAAATTGTGAACAGGCCACCAAGTTGAGAGTTGTTCGGCCTTTCAAAGGATTGCTATCAACACATTAAAACTAACTAAATAAAACAAATTACAACAAAATTAAAACCAAACCAAAAAACCTACAACGAGGTGACAAGTTGAAAATGGTTCGGCTTCCAGGTAGTGGCAAAGTGTTGAAAACCAATTTCTTGTTGACTTGCCACTGAAAGACGAAAAGAAGGGCGTCTTACTGAAGACAATTCTGTTAAGAGTGGATTTCTTAGGCCTATAACGCGCGTTTTTTGTCGATTTGTTGGCAGTTGCTGTCATTTTTAAGCAAGTGGAATCTTTATTTTCCGATTACAACCTCGCAGCATAAGAGATTGGAGAAAACAACGGTTTTTTAATCCTAAGAAATCACATACATCTTCATGGTAGTGGAGTTGAGTCTAATGCACAATTTTAAAAAAAGGACTGATATCATATCAAAAGACCAAAAATCGTAAAACGGGTTGCCAAGTTCCGAATGGTTCGGCCTTTCAAAGGAGTGATATCAACACACCAAAACATTCGTCAACTTAATCGCACCAAATAATACTTTGGACGTTAAATGAAAACTTGAACGTTGCTACCGAAAGTAGCAATGTACTAGTTTTCATTTAACCTTCGAACTATTAAGCGGTGCGATTAACTTGGCCAATGTTTTGGTGTGTTGATATCACTCCATTGAAGGGCCGAACCATTCGGAACTCGGCGGCCTCTTTTACCAGCTTTGGTTTTTGATATGATTACAACTTCCTTAGAAAAAAAGGATTCTAAACATCCACGAAACGGAAACGAAACGGAAATGTAAACAACATTTCTTAACGCGTAGTAAAATGCACGAAAAATATAATTTTACAAATTTTTGTTTGTTTGTGGCTCTCGGCCTTTCGTAACTTTATCGATCTGTTTTCGTGTCACTGAGGATTGTCCCCTCTTTTAACCAAACCACATTTTCTGTCCTTGTTTTTTCTTTGTTCCTTGTTATATGAACCTGTGGCAGGCTGGGAAGCAACACTGCTTTACTCCAACCCTTATTTAATGATTCAAGTTTGCTTTTACGTCATCAGAACCTCAAATGCTTCATCGATATTTATCTTAGCACATATTTGTGACCAATAATTCCATATTAAACAATAAGATAACCCTGCTAACGCGGAAAACAAAACATGACACGAAGTTCAATTAAGTGCTTGTTTGTTTCATTTAAAGTCAAAAACAACAACACACTCGCAAATGCAACAACAAGTTACAAGAACAAGTTACAGACAAAAGGAAGAAAACGTTTTAGACAAAAAAGGGGCGGAAAAGGAATAATTAAAATATTCTACATGCTTCAATCAAAAGACAGAAATATTCCTATATAATTTTTCTCTCGTAGTATTTTCTTCAGCAAAAGATATCAAACTTCATTTAAAATAAATCTTTCCTTTTTTTAAGAGAATGAAGGAATCTACATCATTAAAAACGTGTGATGTCCGTGCGTGTTCTACCTATATTTCTACCTATAAATTACTGCCTGCTTCCGAACTTAACCTATGGTTTTATTTTTTATAGTATTATAATTTGTAATCCCTAGCTATGACATTAGTTTTACTTACAGAAGTTTATCAACTGGCTCTGTGCATACCATGCATTTACTTCTTATTGTCGCCACTTTTAAACTCATTTTTTTTTTATTGACTTGTGCCTCTGGCTGTGTGATGCCCTTTTTTCATGCATCTTAAATACTGCCCCTCCCCCTTTTTAGGCTGAATTTTAATGACTCTTTTGTGTCCTTTTCAGACCTGTGTGCTCCAGACCCTAACAATTTATTATTATTATTATTATCTCCGTATCTAAAACACCTACAATCACTACATCGATTTTGCTTTGCCCTGGTTATGGAATAATCTGTGTGAAGCAAGAATCGATGCCAATAGAGTGAGCGAATCTTAAAAATGTCTCCAGTTAGGTATTAAAAATATCAGAAACATCATGACGACTATTCCGTTTACCATGTAATGTTCCTTATTCCATTTAAGATTGTTGTCCATTTGATCAGAGATAATTTGTTTCATTACCATCTTTATGAATGAAGAAATCTCGGTTCAAAAAATTGTTTTAATTAGGCTAGCATAAAATCAAGTAGTTAAGTAAATTTTAAAATCTTCAAAATTAGCTAACGCTCATTCGTTTTCAGGTGTGTGTTGAATAAACCTTAATAATTAACTTTAACTTTACTACATAAGTCAAGGCGCCTTAACGGCATGCATGACAGCAGTTGCATGGTGTAAATAGCGATGTATTTAAACAGTAAGTAACAATAAAAAATATTTCCAAATATTACAGACGTCATTGTATAAACAATCCTATCAATTTCACCATCACCAGGAACTCAGAACTATATCAATATTGCAATACATGTTGTTTCTTCACAAAGCACCTTTGTAGTATACAATTTACCGAAACGTAAGTCTCACTACAAATAAGTTGAAAAATGATGGTAATGTTACTTAACTGACAGCAAGACTATTGTCACTTGCTAATGAATGGTGGTGCCCTAGTTAAGGTAGAAAGTAGTGAGATGAGATGAATGGTGAATGATATGTGGGCGTTAAAATAGTTTTTAAAGCAGATGGTTGAGGGAACCAAAGCCACAGAGGCGGGAAGGGCACCTCCATAATTATTGTTATTTTTTATATTGTTTTTTTTTTTTATTATTATTTCTTTGAACCTTAAGTCAAACGAAGCAATTTAATGCTCGTGTGGCTGAACCGGCTCAATTTTGAACATTATCAGACTTTTTTGAGAGAGGAAATATCTGGTAAAGAGAGGGGGAAACCTCCGATCATCACAGGGGCCGAAAGATTGTCCAGAATTGACCAGAATAAGTTCCTGTAGCTGCTGAAGGAGTATGGTAACCTCTCGTGTTACCCTGGCCGGCAGTCCTGGCGGGGACTATCAATAAAGTATTTAGCAGTGACACAGACCACTAACATAATGGCAGGTCTGAAGTGAACCAGTGGTGAAAATACTGGACAAAAAAAAGGAGTAATGCACTTTTATGGATTTACTTTTATGCACCAGCCCTTCACTGACTTACCATCATTATTGCTGTTCTACTCGTCCATTGGCGGCAATGATGACTTGTGGCTATTATTTACCTCTAACATGTTCCAAGTTAAAACAAAATACATAACTTTTGATATACGTAACTTCGGCCTCTGGTCTCAAGGGTTGAGGGTTCAATTCCCACTCAGGCAGTTTGACATTTAATCCAAAAGGCAGCGGAAATAGGTTTGCTTGTGTTTTTATTTACAAAAGCTAAACTCGCCAACACGAAGTTATTGTAGTACAAGAGTTATGGCTTGCTCTTACCAATATACGTGATGTGCACTTGGATTGTTTTTATTTCTTACTAAATTATACATATATTTTCGATGTGAAATTACCTGGGTATTACGGCTGCATGTTAATTTTATAGCACCCAGTACTTTCTCAATCTGAAAACAAAAATCGTATAGAGCTTCATTGTCGAGTGCTCAGTGCAGCCATTACTTGCATTACTTGCATTCAAGCGCCATCTAATAAATATAGATCTGACTCGCTTCCTTAAGAGGCCCCAATTTTGTGGCAGCCATTATTTTATTTTTCTTCGTACTGGACATGCAGTCACTGCATCAATCTATTTTTCCAATTTTTACTGCATCAGCTTTTTATTGACAATTGACCTAATCTGGTCAGGATCCGTATCTTTTTTAGGCTAACAGTTAGTGGCTATTCAGCCCTTGTTAGTCCTGTTGCTCCTGCAACGAATATTTATTTATTATTTATTTATTATTTGCTCAAGTCAAGCTTGCAAGAAACTAAACAAAAGCATAAAAGAAACAAAAAAGCTAAAAATAAAACAAAAATAACAACGAATGAAAAGGTTGGTTCCTTGCTTGTTTCCTGGTAAGGACACGACAGCCTCATATCACGGACACGAGTGAGGGTAAAGCAGAGTCGTGCCCGAGGTGAGCGTGCATTCCATCAGACCACGTGACATCACCCGATATGGGGGCCCCTCCTGGCCTGAGGTCGACCCAAGGACGGTTACAGCCCGAGGCTAAAGCTGCACAAAACACCTACATTGTTTTTTAGTCTAGCGTTTTTTACTTCTTGTAAACATTAGTAAAACGTCCTCAGCAAAACTAAAATAAATAAGGTCGGAAAGCATGCTGCTCGAAACTAATTTTGGTGAACTTTCATTTGCGTTTCACGTCGATATTCAGACGAACAGAAGGGTCTCAAATACTTCATCGATCAAGAGAGAAATAATTGGTTTATTGAATCAGGTAAACGGTACAAAGCGCTGTATGTGCCCTCACCCCACAAGAGCTAATGTTCGCGTGTGGCATGTTGGGTACCATAGAGAAAAAGTAACTAAAAAACAAAACTAGAGTTACAAATGTCAACGTATCCAACAAATGCGAAGTTTCGGTGCATCAAATAAAAAAAAAATCATAATAATATCAATAACAAATTATAACTTATAATTATCTATAATAAAATTATAAACTGCAACAAATCACCATTATTAGCAAAGCAAAGTTACAATTTTATTAGACATTTTTATTACCATTTTCATTAACATTTTTATTACTATGTATTTAATTGCGAATGGAAACTACTATTGTTAGCAAATGCAATTATAACCCATTATTATAAAAAATGCAAAGTTAAGGTGCATTGTAGAAAAATATAACAACAGTAAAAATAAAATAAACACGACCAATAGAATCCACGATATAATCAATACAGATGGATAGGACGGTCTATCACATGTTAGTAGTTTGTTACCACGTTACGTTTTCCATCTTCTGCAAGAATTAGCGCATCAACTGGCTAATGAATTTTTCCTCCTGTCTGGGATTTTTCATTTTTGCAGCAGGTACAGATATGTAACAAGATCTAGATTTAAGGATTGTTTAACATCTCTGTAATGTGTGGTGCAGCAACAACCTGGACACCAATGCACTGTGACTGAGATTGGCGCTAATGACCTAGCTCTCGACGTGCCATTAAGCCTCATCCCCCCCCCCCCATAAAGCCTCAATTCCGCCCCCCCCCCCACCCCTCACCAACAAAATTCATTGTATTTTATTTCCTGGAACCATAAATAAAAAATTAGGAACCAAATTTAGGGACAGTCCTTTCAGCTTGGGTACGAGGGTATAGAGCGCTGTAAGCGGACACTTTTTTAACTCTGGATTGTCTCATCAGGCCTTTGCAAGGCATGTTTTTCCCACATTTTCAACCATCATTCGTAAAAGCTTCATTCAACTTAATTTTTACTTGTTGTCTAGAATTTATCTTTTTCGGTGGAATGCAGTATGCGGCTGTATTTTTCAGTTGAGTGCCTACTTAAATAACATCTAGGCGAATGAGTAACTTTTATGAAACTGTCGATGTTGTATTATTTACCTAGTGTTATAACACTCAGTTACTATGCCAACGTAGTAAAAGTGAATAAAGTGCTTCCGCCAGTCTATTAAGCTCAGCTTCACGATCAATGTTATGGTCATACGTATCATGCGAGGATCATACGTTCTCATACAAGGTTCGTAAGAGTAACTATTTCATGGCAATCATAACTGTACTTGTGGCAGACTTCTGCGCAGCTTCAGTTCTGCACTTGCCCATTTTTCCGATCTCTCCGTTGTATCGGCCTCCCTATCCAATCTGAACTAAAGGCATAGGATGACACTCAATGTCGCCGCAGTCACCGAGAAGAAATGGTGTTAAACTGTTTGCGTATTGGTCACACCAATTTTACACCTTGCTTCCTTTAATGGGGATACCCCTTCTGAATTGTATTGGTGTCACCGGCCACTTACGGTCTGTCGTACTGCCAGTAGATTGTCACCATCGTGATGGTGTTCGTTGCCGTTTCCATCTTCCGCATCTTAGCGCATCGTGTGTGGGATGTACAGATAAATCTAGATTTGGGGTTTGATTAACATCTCTGTAATGTTTGGTACAGTGGCAACTCGGACGACTGCATTGCGACTGAGGTTGTGCTAATGACTTAGCTGTCGACGCACCGTAAAGCCGCTATCAACCACCACCCTTCACCCCATCCCCCCCCCCCCCACCATCAACCTGAATGGCCGTTTTTTAAGCCATCCCCCTCCCTTATTTTCTGAGGAGTGAAGGCGCCATCCTGTCACCATCCCCTTCCCGTAATGCCCTAAACCCGTGTTGAAATCCATTCAACACCCAAATTAAAATTGGATCAGGCTGTTGGCCAAATGGAAAGATTAGTGCTGCTAACCAAACATATGTTTACTAATTCAGTAGAAAATAAATCAATAGAATAAGAAATTGAAAATATTTTATTTTCAAATAGAATAGACGTCTAAAGTTTGATGTCTTGTTACCGGTCTTTAGTTCCATCCTTTATTCTACTTTGCCCAATTGATTTAATGAATGCCATCAGAATGGCTGTCGACGCGCCATTAAGCCTCATCTCCCCCCCCCTCCCCCCATCAGAATTATCGTTGGCCGACTCAAGTCACAAACTGAACCAACATACAAAAACTTTGTTTTACGTTGGTTTAGCTGGCCTAAAATACTGACTAGGATTTTTCAAAATTTTAGACTAAATTTTATCTTTCACAGTCAGTATGCTTTACCGTACGAGTACCTGTACGCAAACTCCTTTTGTGTTTAGTTTTATTTCTACGTTATAGGGCTCGTATTTTCATGATGTGCCACACGCGGATATTAGTCTTGTGGGTTGAGGGCCCATACATGATTACGTCTGCATGAAGATAAATGCGTGTATGCGTGTTATTTCAATTCTTGCTGTTTCTGAATATCAATTATCCGTTGCCTGCTATATCTTCGATGAAACAGGCAGACATTAACTCTACCTTTCCGTTTACTCTGCGGTGAGTTGAGGTCTTCAAAACAAAAACACCAAAACATTGAAAAGAGATGACTCAGTACCTTTAAAAGCCCACATCGATCATTTAATGGACTTGCTATATTAGCTTCAACCATTTTTTTTTACCCACCATTTTCTTTACAGTTAAATTTGCTTGACTGACTTGTTATTTCCAATCAGAAAAAAATTACCTTGTCCCTCATACTGTGTAGTTTATTCAGTGCTATAATAAAACTGTTCGGAAGCCAGTCATGAAGGCAGGTGAATCTATAATCTGGTTCTTACCTGTAGAAAGAATTCGAGGGGACCGATCTATACATGTATTTTCGTTGGCAGCTATTTCTTTTCCCCGAGAAGGCTAATAAAAGCCGATTCCCCTTCCCCCCGATCGCTCCTCCCTATTTTTTTTTTTCATTTTTGTCCTACTGCAAATTTTTTGTGTCTTTTAAAGCCTTGTAGTTAGTTTATATCTGTACTTGTTTGTCGTGCATATAGCGTAAATATATGCAATGAAGCTGGAATTGTTTTGCTGTTATTTAGTATTGATTTTTATTCAAAACATGTCTTTTTATTTGCGTTAGTTTTTCAAGCGCCCAATTCTTGTTGCTGTCCCAATTTGGCGTCGTGTGGGTGCGGTCGTTGTATTGGTTGGCTGGTTCGCTCGACATGCACCCGCAGCATTTTTTTTTGTTTTGTTTTCTGATGACATTGCTTCATTAAATGTGCCATCTTCCTGAACTCACTGGTGTGAAGTCCACCGTTCCATTTGGCACAAGGTATTTAGTTTGGTTTTGGTCTGTGCAAAAGCTTTACAATGAAACCAATGAAATATTCTTATTTTCCTTCTCCCTCAAGCCAATACTGCATTTTCTTTTGGTGCCTGATGGCCAGTTATCTACCTTATACGTTTTCTTGGTTATATTATATTTTTTTATTTCTCTTCTCACTCTAGTTCTAGCTGATTATAATAAGATTGTCTTATAATTCTCATTCATGGCACCAATATAACATCATTGAAACTGTTGCTATGGCTCTGAATGCATCATTTATTCCCAAACGCCAATTCGGTTTTTTTTGTAATTAAATCAATTGGAGTTGTTGCGATGAAACTGTCATCTCCATTACCGCATTTTTAGTGTCTGGTTAGTTGTGCAGTCAGGATATCTTCTCGCGTTTGACTAATGTCTCTCTCTCTCTCTCTCTCTCCTATAGGCAAAGATGTCTTAATTTTTATGGGTATTGGACGATGGCATGTAGTTGGCGAACACAACCCTTTTCCTTCTTAAACGGGAGCTGTTATCGCGTCTTCCAACCCTGACTGCTGGTCCTCACGCTCCCCCCCCCCCCCCCCCTACAATTTCCCTCTCGTCGTTGCCCAACCCCACCCCCGCCCCAGCGCGCGGTGCCAATTTGCTCCGCCAAGCACCGTCTCATCGCCCTCATTACTATGTAACGACGTGCGCTGGTATCGTTAAGTCGACGTCTGTGGTGAAAGACAAGAAATTCAAACCCTGCGAAGACCAACTTAGTTTGCAAGTAACTTGGCTGGTTTTGAGGAGGGGGAGGGTTTGTGGAGGAAAGGGGAGGGGGAGTGGTGTATGAAGGACATGAGGAAAGAGAGTAAGTAACTCGCAAAGTATGAGTTGACAGACAGACGGGTAGAATGATAACTTACTTTTAAAGGAAGTAGAGGAATAAGTTTAGCTTCTGCACCGGATGTGTAAAATATTCTTAAACTCGGTGTAAAATGAGTGCAACAGAGGCAGGACAAAATAGACATTCATATTATTTGGGGGTCGTGCATCATACCCAGTCAACGTGCAACATTTATTTAGTGGCAGCTCAATACGTAGGTGACGCCGAATTAAGTTCAAATAACAGTTACACAATGTTAGCCCTACTCTTGGCATTCTGATGCTATAATAACTAAAGAGATTGGGATGCGGGGGGGGGGGGGGTAGGCCAGGCCGTCTGCTACCACTAAATATATTATTATGCATTAACTGAACCTAAAAGGTAATTATTTTGGTTGTTAGGGATGAAGACCGAATCTATTTTTGGAAAATCTTGCAAAAAAGGCAGGGTAGGGGCAGTATTTATTTCAACTACCCATGCAAATTCAATTACGTGTAACAAAAGGACGGATAGGAGAATGGGAAGGGAGAAGGAGAGGATGGCAAAAAAGGGGGGAGAAGGGTGAGAGAGGATTGGAGAGAGGAAAGGGGAGTATTATAGGAAGTTACAGAGCAAAAATGTGAGGGCAAAGATGTAGAGTCAAGAATGGATTGGGTCGATGGTCATTGTTGTATTCTGGTATATTGTAAGCCAAAAGTGAAAGCTGGAGAAAAAGAGATGGAGTCGACAAGTGATTAAGCCAAGCAAAGTTATTGTTGTATTACAAACCAAGAACTGAAGAAAAGGGCTATTAAGAGTCAAGCTTGGAAAGTGCCACTAGATGTCACCAGCGCCCAGGCGTATGGCAGTAGGCAAGTAGGGGAAGAGATGGGAGGGGAAACGAGACAGAGATGAAAAGGGGAGGGACATGATGGGGAAAAAAGGGATAGGAGAGGGAGAGGATGGGAGAAAAAGAGGTGCATTACAGGGAGAAAAACTGCCTGTCGCAGTGAACGTTCACGCAACACTGAGCGAAACTGGGAAACAACCAAAACACGGATGAAACAACACCCCAGGCGAAGCCGGATACGACTGCTAGTAGCTTATAAATGAGAAAACTAGGCACGAGTGTGATTATCCGAAGAAATGTTCTTCCTAATCCCTGTATGATGGTTGAGGTCATCGTATTAACTGTTTGTAGCGATGCTAATTGTCATGGAAATGATACGGAAATAGAAATAATGAAGTAAAGAAGTCTTCAAATGGTTTAAAAAGTGTTCCAGTGGTTTATGAATTCATTTTGTTAGATTTGTAACCTGAGGTAACTGGTCAGAACCAAAAAAAAAAAAAGACGTCACCATTTCTGCTATAACGAAACAGACACGAGAAAGTGATAACGTAAATAAAACTCGTACAGGGCAAAATCTTGATTCACATGAAAACAAAGCATTTCCCGGATCTTGAGAACGCCTCCAGATAAACGAGAGCTCAATCAATGTTTTTACCAGAAAAAAACGTTGCATGCTCTTATATCACTAACTCAAATTCATTGTTTAACATTTTCTCACTAGATCCCAACACGAAAGAATGGGCGGAATTTCTTGTAGAAAACGGGGAAAAACATATTTACATGAATGCAGTAGTGATATTAGCCTAGACACCATCAACCAAATGTCATAATAGACCGAGTGGTGGTTGTCCAGCCACTTCTTCTCAATGAAGTATACGTCCACTAGCTTTAATACCCGGTTTCACCCGGGGTTTTGTTTTGCCGGGATTTTGTTTCCCATTGTTTCCCTGGCATTGCCCGGACTTTATGTAGGGTAATTTTTTTCGTTCCCTGCCCCTTTCCTTTTGCATTCTCTTAGACAGGGGTTTTGTTTCCTGTCCTTTTTTCTTCGTTCCTTTCTCTTAAGTGATCCATGCGTTTGGTTGCTGGTGACATCTAGTGAACGACGTTAAAATTCAAGTCTAGCACTTTAACGTTGGTCTTTACCTTCTGTGTACGGCAGCCAGCTCGGTGGCTAAAATAATATACAACAATGAATGTCGGCATGTAAATCAGCGGAGCTCGACTCGTCAACTGTTGACACCTACCTGCCCCTTTCTCTTGAGCGATCCACGCATTTGATCGCTGGTGACACGTCGTCTAGTTTAATATTGTGGAAAGCATAACCGCAGACGAAAGCAGAAACGAAAGCAACGTCACGTAAACCTTCCGTGAATATGAGGCGTATTTTTTTGTATTGTTTTGTTGTCTTCCGCTGGAGGTATTGTTGCTTGCTGTAAGCTAA
This sequence comes from Lithobius niger, assembly GCA_023313725.1. NCBI lineage: Eukaryota > Metazoa > Arthropoda > Chilopoda > Lithobiomorpha > Lithobiidae > Lithobius > Lithobius niger. The sequence continues at coordinate 107,019 of JAHWFP010050974.1, read as the reverse complement.
TCCGCGTCCTTTGATACGTTGACGTATAGTGTAAGTAGTGCTATTTTTAGTATATGATTAGCACTGACGTTGTTCAATGTTAAAGAACGTTCATCTGGGACTGATTTTCCTACACTGTGTAATTCACAGAGATTAGTGCATGTTAAGCTTAAATACAATTTATTCCGATAGCAAAATGTAACTGAAAACGCCTTTACATTCAATTTCGTTGCACTTTCATCTTGCCCGATCTATTCAACCACGTTCATATTTTTCAAACGCTATCCATAAAAAATGACGATTCCCCAGACATGAGGTATCTTTGTTGTGCCGCGACGTGCCATGCCAGCTGGTCCCAAAGTGACAGCACAATCTCTAATGTACAAATTCAATTTTTAAAAGCGGTTTGAGTCGAACCTGAGAAACGGCGTCAAAAACCGATTCACTTCTAGAAGGTTAAAGGTTGCCCTATGCACGCGTTTATATTCTTCTTTTACTTTTCTGGAGTAACGTGTTCCATATTTGCAACTTTTGGTGAATGATTTTTAGCACTATATATGGTTTACAGAATATTTATATAATAAAACCAACTAAAATTAACGAGGCAATTAATACCTATTTCCGTAGTACATATGGAAATGGCCGTTAAAAAACGTATGACACAATCCGAGTATAAATAAGCGAGTGGTAAGATTATTAATGTTTTCACAGACCACACCGGAAAATTTAGAAGGGTGAAGCAATTCACCTGGTTTCTGGTATTTAAAGCAGTTGTATCCAAGTCAAAATGTTTGCCAAACATGTTCTCTTCAGAGAAACAAGAAACATGCTGGGAGCAATTTTTCTCTGACATCACTGGGTAAGTTCCTCACCCTTCTCGGTTTGAGTATGATATCGCAAAATTCATAGGATGTCGAATTGAACAGCTAATTTTTTTTTTTGGGGGGGGAGGGGGAGTTTAGACCCTGAAGCTTGGGGAAAAAAAACACTAGAAGATAAAGTGGCTCCGAATAAGCATTCTTGAACAATGACATCTTTGTAGAACAGTCTGTATTGTTAAACGCTGATTAATGGGATGGATGAGGGGTGTCCATGGGGGAGGGGGGGGGGGGGGGATATTCTCAAGAACAACTCCATCTATCAGTTTTCTTCAGGCAGGGGAATTATTTTTTTTGTTTGCTTTTAGTCCTTAACCCTCTAATGTCCATGTCAAAGTGGATGCACTTTTTGTAAGTCCCGTTGGACCGGTTGCGGGATTCGAACCGGCATTCACTTGGTTTAGAGACGAGGACGCTGACCACTAGGCTGTTGCTGCTCGATTTGCTCGGGGTCCCCGGGGACCCCTCACAAAGCTCGCGTTGCGGGATGGGACTTAGTTTTTTGCCGTTCAGTAGCCTTCCAGTACACAGGCCGTTGAGCAGTAAAGAGTTAAATGCGGGAAATCACTCCCTTTAGGGCTGTTGAATTAAAATTTGCTGCATCCCTCTAACTAAGATCCACGGCAATAAGTAACACTTCCACATCAACACTGCAAATTTAATTTTTTTTTTCGTGGGGGGGCTCGTCATAGCCATTGGGTAAAGGTGGTGGGGAAGGGGGATAAACACTTAGAGGATGACTCTTATCTTTAATAATTAAGTGTACTTCACAAAAATAATGATAACTGCATCCCCTTCTTGAACCGGAGTGGCAAACTTACTGAATGCATGTAAGGTGGCACGCTGCCGATAATAGTGGCACGTGGTCATGGACCTTATGCACAGTAAATGCGTGGGCCTAATATCTACTTCGTTAAAAAAAAACGTATGATGTGCATGCATATACCTCTACTACTCTTGAACTAAAGCACCTACAAAGATGAGAGTAGTGCCAAATAAAAGAATAATTCAATTTCACTTGGGATAGGCCTCTTTTCAATGCTGCCACTTGATTTTTTTTTACCTTCAAATACACCAAAAACTGTTCTGAAAAATAATCGTGACTTCAAAATTCGATCAGGCAGCGTTACTGTTCAGGCCAACTTATCAGGAAGAAACAACGTAAAAGGACGACATATTTGCATCTATACACACATTTTAAAACTGGTTTTGCTTCAACTGACTGGATGTTCGGGAAAAGCAGTCCTATGGATTTTAAAAGGCTCAAAAACATTCGCGTTTTTGAAACACGGAGGTGCATGGATTGAGCGAGCAAAGCGAAGGGGCTCTTAGTTCTGGAGGGGTAGGCAAACAAACATGTAAACAAATAAACAAATCGTATGTTTTTTATGATGTAAATGAAATGCATGCCTGTTGAGGAATGTGATGAACGAACTGTAAGCAACAATTGTTAGTTAGTTTGTGTCAAAATAATCAATTTATGGATTTTGTGATTTTGCTGGGTGATCAAAGAAAATATATGAAGCATGCATCGACGCAAACAGAGTGAGAAAAACGAATGATATTGCCAGTTCACTATTATTTTATCGAATTTTCTTAAAACTGATAAAGATACAAGACCTAAAAAGAAATGTTCCTTCCAATGCTTTTTTTTTTTTCGTGTACATACTGCAAACTGCATTGTGTAAAACTGACACTGATTCACGGAGAGTTCAGCTATCCCTGTTCTAGAATCCCTCCTTGAAAGGTGGGCTAAAGCAATATTAACAATTTATTCGTACGAATACACAAATATTTTACCAAACCTAAGGATTCACTTTGAAGGTGTTGCAAAATTCAGCATGCTTTCCGGTAAGGGTGCAATGGACGGCAGAAGAAGAAGGTGATTTACACGTCCAGTTCACAAGAACCTTAAGTATTAAAGCAAAGATGGGAAAAGAGAGAACATAAGGAAAGCCATTAAAACTTCTGGTGGTGCAAAACACACCAACTCTGCCCTTTTTCACTTGAGCACCCCATGCCTTTGACCTATTTCTCTTTCTTGCTCCATCCAGTCGAAAACCTCTCCCATTCCATCCATTAAACTGCTAGTTACCTGATGGAGTTTCTTCACAACCCAGGTGCCTCTAATACAGAAAACACACGCAGAGGTAGAAGGGCGTTCATGTAACATGTATGTATACTCACTGGTGCTTTGAATTGTGCAACGGTCGAACGGCTGCAGAACAGTAAAGAGGACCTCAAGAAGATACTTATAGAAAGGTGGAGAAACATATACTAAAGCCATTTGTAGAACGGATGGCCTACACGTTCATTTCGTAATGATGTGACTCGGTATAAAAACTAAGTGAAGTGTGTTGTTTGTATTACATTCAAGTTTAAAGGTCTGGATGTTAAATCCCTCAATAGCTTTTATTAAGATATCCAGCCCGTTTGAGAGTTGAAATAATACGGAGGCCACATATAAAGTGATTTACGGCCTACACTCGTCAGGCTGGCGGTGGTTTGAAGAGCTGGACAACACTTTTACAAACCATTTTGGGTGAAAAAATCAAAGCAGCGAATTGTGTTTACACTTAAAAGAAGGGCCATAATACTGGTCTATATTGATTACCTAACCATCTTCACAAGAAATGAGGAGACACCAGGCTCATTGCTGAACGGTAGGACTTAAACAACCTTTCTTGTGTGGAGGCCAAGAAGCAAAGTTGCTTTCCCTCCTTGTATGTTTGTTTGTGATCTTTAGGTCACCACTGAGAAAGATTGAACAGGTACTTAGCTCGGCTGGAGCCTGTAGCCAGTACCCGCCCCGGTAGTGCAGTGGTTAGAGCGCCCGGCTAGTAAAGGGGATGATCTGGGTTCGGGTCCCAGTCGGGGCAGTAGTTTTTTCTGTCTTTCTCAGACTAGTGTATTGTGTATCCTCACAAGGTCAGTCTTTAATGCAGACTGCTTGCTTCATTTACCCTTTACCTTGTGATTTCTTTCTTTTTTTACTTTTTGGAAATTCCCGTTTCGTAGAAAAATCTTAATCCGTTTAATTTTTTGCAAAACGGCACTCTGCGAAACAGAAATCACCAAACCTGACCACTGGTCTAAATTTTCATTCTACAGTAGTTTTGTTGAAACTCTTAGAGATGAAATGTGACAAAAATGAAAAAAATTGTATCAGTTGATAGTCGCTTCTCGCCTCAACTGAAACCTTGTATTGCAGGGGGGGGGGGGGGATTATACCGATACGCTACATATTTATTACGTCATTAATTATGCTGTTGAGCCTTTGTGTTAATGCCGCAGAACAAATTAAAATGATACTTTGCAAGTTACAGAGTATATTCTAAGTTGCTATTATGTTAGTTGTGCTAAGTAAATTAGCGCACTAGCCTACATAGGCCATTATTGCTAAGCGTAATATCCACTTGTAATTACTATTGCATTACTATTACTATTGTAATTACTATTGCATTTTTACAATAGCCCTAGATATAGGGTGATGGTGTGGATCTGATATTGTGAACTATGTTGTTGCTATTCTATTGTTGTGTCTTTGTTGTGTTCCTGCTATAAAAGCTAGTTCCCAAGGCTCACTAGTCAATTCGCCTCCGGGCAACAACCCAGCCACACCTATTCGCTTAACACTCTTGTAGCATTGTCCTGCCTCTAAGCCTAATCAGAGCTACTGAACCAGTTCTTCATGTAACACTTCTCGATGTGTGAAGTAAAGATCAGTGGTAGAGAACATTCCAGTTTGCCGGTTACCTGTGAACACGCTTTCGAACAGCTTCGACGTGTAATTCGTAGTTTTTGTTGATGTGTTCTTCTGAGAATGGTGAACGTTTTATTCTCCGAAAATTCAAGTGGACTCTTATTTTCCATCGTATTGTGGTAAAGTGTTTATTCTTTCTAATGTCTTTTAGAAGCCACAGTAGTCGCCGCTTGCCGGGTTTTCGCTGCTATAAATTAAAGCCCTTCAATTCTCCATTGGACTTATTCACATTATTAGGCTCAAATTAGGCCCTTGCAGTGATGCATTGGTCGTGGCTATTTTAACCCTATTCCGAATCTAATATGGAACCTGGTCTAATTCACGCCTAACTAGACTAAGGGGCTGCAAAATCTGCCTAGGGGCCTCAAATGCATCACTAGAGATTGCAAGTCATGTACACGTTTTCTAAAGATTCACGCGTTTGGCAAGCATAGAGGAAATTACTCACCAGCCACTGACTCTCAAACTGGCTGGCTATCTTACAAATATCATTGATGGCTTTAACATCCAGAGCTTTAAACTGGTACAAACGATACAATTCACTTACTTCTTATACCAAGTCACATCATTCCGAAACGAACGTGTGAGCTGTCCTGTAAATGGCTTTCTCCTAATTTCTATTCTCTTGAGGTCCTCTTTATTTTGCTGCAACCCTTAGAATGTTGAAATTCAAAGCATCCCTGATATCTCATTGGCATTTACTATTATTGGCTTGTCTGAATTTTGGCTGTTGCTTCAAAAATGTGCATATCTAAAAAAAAATGTGCCTGCTCAAATAGGGTATGTGTCTACCGCTGCCAAACTCGTAGCCTAGTTTGTCAAAAAAAATCTCAAAATATTTCGTAATTTCTTTCTAAGTTCACTTTCCTTCATAGATACGCCTTTCTATTACTGCTGGTTCTATGGCTTTCTGCAAAAAAAAATATGTTCACCCATTTCCGTGCACTGTTATCAGTTTTCAGAAACTCAACCAATCATTCTCCAATCGTTTTAGACAGTATGACTAATCTTTCATTTCTGTGGACAAAAAGTCGTAGTGGTATTGGTTTATTCAAAAAGAAGAAAGTTAAAAGGCACTTTAACAATTAAAAATGTATACAGGGTAGCCATCAAGTGCAGGTGAAAGACGAAATCACGACGTTTCGGTTCCTAACTCGGAACCGTTTTCAAGGGAACCGTTCACAAGAGAGAGTGTATGTCAAACAACAGAAAAATTATTAAACAACAGCAGAGCAGTTGGGTCAGGGTTGTAAACCTTACAGGTTTTAAGGATGTATTGTCACATACTAAAATAAAAATAAAATAAAAAGTCGGCACAATTCGAAAGAATGTGCTAACAGTCATCGCCTAACTCACCGAAATCAGCAGGTCAAATGACATTTGTTACCATTACCATTATTGTTTTACCATTTCTTATACCGTACCATTTTATTGTTTCTTTGTATTCTTCCCATTCTTTCGAAAAATAATCAGGTTTGGAAAGATTCTTAAGAGCATGTTATTTTTACATATGAATTTAGGCAGGTTTGCTTTCAGCATGATTAATAATTAGTTCACACAGCATCGTTTTTGAGAAAAGAAAGAAAAAACTCTTGACCCGGGAGAAAACTAACATGACAGTGAATGTATTATCATGACCTCTAAAGTTATAGGGATCCTAGTTTCCACCCATTAAAGTGTTTATCACTCAATTTATTAAGTTAACTGTTAGTCATGATTATAAATTCATGATTACTTTTCTGACAAAAAAAGAGTAGATAAAAGTGTTTTAAAAAACCACATTCCTTCACGTACAATTTCTGGGTATCTTGAGAGAAATATCATTATTTAGCCTCTTTCTTAAGATGAATTGTTGAAGATAACTCGCCAAAGATATTTATAAAAGTGTAATATCTATAGACGTCAATTTTTACCTTATCACGCCAACTGGTGTTTATTCTTGCCAGCGTCACAGTTTTTTTTTTATCTTGATTGTTAATAAAACGTGTAAATTTGTTATCATGGCTGTGTCTGCGTCGCTTACGAAGCGTTGTGTCCGCCATTGTGATAGATTCCAGGCACACTAACCTATTGTAACAGCGACTGTGTTGGTGTTGCTATTTCGACTAGTTTTTTTCTGCGGTTTTTTAGTGTTGTTGCTTATATTAACAGTGATGCTAGGTTAGGTCAGTTAAGTTAGGTTACTAGCGATTAATTTTTCCTGGTGGCGGTTTTCTCGAGGAATAACGGCGGACACGTAACACTTCGTAATGGATGGTGATACAGCCCAGTAACCCATAAATTTACCGCAATTTGCCGCCAACAAATATCAATGTTCAATAAATACTGATTAAGGTGAAACACTCATTGTTGTTATAAGGTAAGAATTAGCGCATACAGAAATTATATCTTCATCTATCACGCTAGCTGCTGTTGTGTGTTGTGGGGTTTGAATAATATCTCTGTAATGTGTGGTGCGGTGGCAACCCGGACCACTGCACTGTGACTGAGGTTGGCGCTAATGACCAAGCTGTCGACGCGCCATTAAGCCTCATCCCCCCCCCCCCCCCCGGCTGTTGTGATATAGTGGTATGACGTTTTTTTACTCGTGACTGACTCTGGTTTGTGTGCAGTATTGTGGCAGTCTATACAGTTTCAGTTTCACATCAGTATACATGTCTCGTTTTACACCATTCTGAATTAATATATTTTTTTTTCCTTGCAGGCAACTACTCGAGGTTGGCGTGCGAGATCCAGTTTGTGCGGAGTATGGGATACTACTTAATCCAAATTTACATTCCGTCAAGTCTGATTGTGATCATTTCGTGGGTGAGTTTTTGGCTGAACCGAAACGCCAGCCCGGCCCGCGTGGCCCTGGGTGTTACCACCGTGCTCACCATGACCACCCTTATGTCCAGCACCAACGCGGCCCTTCCCAAGATCTCTTATGTCAAGAGCATAGACGTCTACTTGGGCACGTGTTTCGTCATGGTTTTTGCTGCCTTATTGGAGTACGCCACTGTTGGCTACTTGGCCAAACACATCCAGATGCGTAAAAACCGAACTCTGGCGCTTCATAGACTCGCTGAGCAAAGGAAGGCACAGGATACGAGCAACCACACAGGAATGCCGCCCGAGGCGAGCATTGCCAGTTCGGAGCAGTCTGGCTTACCGACGCCCAGACAGACGGTAAGACAACTTAGACTTCCACTTTTTGGCCAAGAATACACAGTGTGATGTGTGTGGATGTGTGTGTTGATAGCATCATATGAAAATCACTTGCACTGCACAGTATTTCGATTTTTTTAATTATTTCACTCTATTTTCGCCTACTAGGCTGATTTACCGATGCTCGCATTTACAGACTGTAAAATGCACAATTGGTTCTGATTTGTTTGTTTTACTTTCTTTTGGGATTATGATCAGAATTATTCACGTGCACTTGAGGTTTTTAACTTTTTTTATAAATGTTGCGCAATGCCGATATAGCGATAATTCGTCCCAAGTTGTTGTCGTAAGCCTTTATGTTTTTTTTTATTCATAGGGAACCAACTAAAGCGAATCAATTGCTTAGCACCAATATTAACCAATGATTCTTCTATAATTTCTCTTAATTTTTCAGAGCTGCCTTCAGAGCAAAGTATAATGACTATATCGTTGGCTTTGTTTACATTTTAACAAATTCTATGCAGACAGATTGTTCAGCAATAGTGTCAAAGTTGTTTAAACTAACGTAGCTACAGTAATATTCTGCACCATTCTATGTAAAGTTGATACGTAGTTATCATCTTAACATTTACGCTTGGTAAAATGTCCAAACGACATTTGGCACACAGCCTTAAAGAAAACATTACAGATTTTCGCTTCGTTTCAGTTTCCCAGCCCCAAAATAATTTGGCCCGATTAAAATTCCTTAATATACGTAACAATTCTCAAAGCCATAGAGTTGAAAGCTTTACAAGAACCTATTACCTACATTTTCTGCTTTATCTGGCTTGCTATACTAGATGCCAAACTTGAACGCTGATTTAATTTCTTTGGCCGTGAACTGCACACTATTTATAAAAGTCAATCCTTTTCGCACATCCTATTTTTTTTTCACGAATTTGTATAGGCCTCCAAAATTTTTTCTGTTTCAGAGGTAAACGTATTTTACACTGATAGATATTTGGATGGACGATGTGACGTACCACACTTATCTGTTTCCCTATTTTATCTTGTTATTGAGAGTTAGGGTGCGGTTGCTGAGGCAACCTAAAACATCCTCCGCGTTACACCATAGGACTCGTTCGATATTTGTACCCGAATTTTACCTCAGACACTCGTGATTTTATTAGCAATTCGCTTATCCCTACAGTGAAAGCGTCTTGAATATCACCTTTATACGTAGCTTACGCTGACTTTCAGAAACAAGAGAAGTTACTTACCGGCCTTTTCTTTTTAATAATTTACGAATCTTGTGCCACAAGGAGCCCTTAAAACGTTCATTTCATGTTAAAAAATGTTTTTATTACAGTATTTGAAACTTTCGAATATACGGAGTCGATTTAAGAAGTTATTTTTTGGTACCGACTTGACAAACTTGAACGTTTACTTAGACAGATATCCATGTTCTAGAAATTTCCATACATTTACTTTTCGGGCAGAGAGTTCAGCTCGGAAAATCCGTAGGCAAATTTCTTAGACGTTAGGTGTTTCAGTCATAGGTTTTCGAATTCATACTGGTGCAAGAAAAAAAAACTTGTCGCTATTCTTTGTTAGGGTTGTGAGCATGCAGGCAAACATTGCATTCATCATACTTATTGCATGAAACTCGACACAAGTTGGGTGTAAGGAACATCGATGATTTATAGAACGTTTTTAACTCAACCTTATCCTTTCTTTAAAAACGAGGCACGTTTTTCTTACAACTATAGCGGTAACTTTCTGGTGCGGAGTGACACTTACTTAATTTGGCTACTGGAAATCATCTGCAGACAGTCTCAATCCGCATAAGATAAGCACATTTTTTGGTAGGAGGACTCACATTATTTTTGGGCCTAATTGGGTTTGGGTCAAGATTTTCCCAGGGATTTGAAGGGGAAAATCATCGAAAATTTGGTGGTCATATTTTCATTTCCTCCTCCAGTGCCCCTCCCCACGGACATAAACAATAAATAGACACAAACCGCTGTAAATAATATTAAGGAAAATTGGAAATAATACATTAGCGAAAATTATACACTAGAAATAACGTAGTTCAGTAAGCCACCTTTATACACTTACGTTTCGTGAGAGTGGCATAACCCGGATTCGAACCGGCTACCCAGTTCGCTGCCAGATCACTTACATGTCGCTATGGCCACATCCTCCACTGGCCTTAACCGTTATGGTCAGTGGAGGATGTGGCCATAGCGGTTAAGGCGTTATGCCAGTGATCTGGGGGCGAACTGAGTAGCCAGTTCGAATCCGGGTCATGATGAAACGTAAGTGGATAAAGATGGATTACTGAACTACGTTATTTCTAGTGTATAATTTTCGCTAATGGATTATTTCCAATTTTCCTTAACATAAACAATGACCAATCCCTAAGAACTATTAGATTTTCATCTTAGGTTGCCAGTTTTTTCTGTGGAACCGACAGTCACAAAGTAACATGCTGTGATTTACAGATTATAAGCGACACAGAATAAGAGTTGGCTAAATATCACGTCACATTCAAAACTGATAATTCTACGTGAAGAATTTAGAAAAAAGTAGGTATGTAGGGGAAATTCCTTCATGGTTAGTGTTCTTGTAACTCCCCAACTCCAAAGGTAGGGCAAGCAACTTGGTAAACGAAACCTTTTCCTCAACTTCTGACGTCACTCGTTCTCAATGGTACCGATCTAGGTGTATCATGCCATACTGTACCACACCATGCCAGGTGTACCAGTAAAGACGAGCTATGGTTAGATCCCTTTCTTGGAAAACTTGCATACAAACATTTTGTAAAGTGAGTGGTAGTTTGCTGAATGGTAATTTGAAGTTGTTCCCAATGACAGCTACTAACGAATGATTTATTGCACTAACAGCAATTAAGTCACATCGATAAAGAAGTTATCTGCAAAATTAGCAATTTGCCTTCACACTTTACGCACTGTTAGGTATGAAATTAATGCTTAAATAAATGCGTTCAGTTCAGCAACTGAACTGTGTGCTTCAAGAATAATCCAGATTTATAATCAAGATTTAAAAAAAAACATAAATAACCCACCCATGTCAGTATCTGGGGACTCCAGTGAAGATCAGTGTGCGGCTATCTAGACAAACAAATTTTACGTAACTATTCTTCACTGAAGTTCCCAGTTGTTATGACGGGTGTTTTTTTATACCTTCGCACTGCAAATTCAGTTCTCTACAAATATGATTGAAATTTTTAAAAATCTTGACAGCCGGTTTGGCTTTTCAGAGATTTCATTTGCTTCAAGAATAAACAAACATTTCGACTTATCAACAAATCGTGGCATAAATGGTGTGTCGTTGGTCATAGTGTTAACCTACAAAGCTTTTCCATTGTTAACTGCACGGGACTTTCGAGAGTGATGGCAGGTTAGTACCCAAATTAGTCCATGGAACTCTTTTGCCTTGTAATGATACGGGAAAAAATGTAAACTGTGTCCTTCTTTTGTTGATCGTTGCACACACCAACAAGAGCTCGGGATTCATGGTGCAATAGTTTGTAGTTAAACCTAGATTGCGCAATTGTTTAGTCCTGACTCATGAATTCTTGTATGGAAATTGTTCAGCTGTGGAGTTTAATCTATTTTTTCCGTGTAGTTACATGGGAAAAGATTTCCACAGACTATTCGGGGCACTGCCCCATAACCAAGCCCTTTAGATTTAGCATGGGAAAAAACATAGGTTGACACTCTAACAACCCCGTAACAACCCACCTCCCCTTCCAATGGGAGTCAGCTGGTCTCTACTATGCTATTAATATGTCACAATATCGTCTAACTCTTTCCAGTTGCACTAACTGCAGAACCTTTACATAGATTCCACATTGTCAGATTGAAGTTATGGGCCGTTTTGGGGCTGGAATTTTTTATTCTTAGTCGTGTTCCTAATTTTTTAACAATGTGTATGCCACGCATGGTGTCGTTGGGGTTTGCAAACATTATTGTAATTGAAAATTTTATAATGAAAGGAAGAAACACAATGGAGGCAGCATTGTGAACAGCTAAGAATGACAAGTTAGCAGCAATTATGACGAAAACATTCGCATCCCATCGTGAGTCCGGGAATTCAAGCCAGGTCTTTAGCTTTGGCTGCCAATTCACTAGTTACTATACTAATTCGACACTATCATACTCGTTCCTAACTTATCATATGAATTAAGGACAGTTGTATTCTGATATTAATTCATATGGCAAGTTAGCAGGTATTATAATAGTGTCGAGTTACCATAGTAACTAGTGAATTGGGAGCCCAAGCTAAACACCTGGCTTGAATTCCCGGACTCACGATGGGATGCGAATGTTTTCGTCATAATTGCTGCTCACTTGTCATTCTTAGCTCTTCACAATGTTGGCTCCATTGTGTTTCTTCATTTAATACTCATATTCACAGTTAGTTTTAAGTTAAGTTTAGCTCAACGTTTTAAAAAACTCACATCTTAACTAACATTACAGTCCTGCAGTTAATGGCATTACCATTGCACACAAACTGTTTCAACAACTCGTATTTCCTAACAATTAAAAAGTCGATTGTTGAACGGAAAAATGAAAGAATCAGTGTTTCAGCTAAAAGCATATAATTTTAAACCAAGCTAATCTGCGTTGTTAATTTCGAGGCGTCGAAATTGGCATCTAAAAACGATAGAATTACGTATTTATTTCGCAGATGGAGGCTTTCAGAGCTGACTTGAATTGTTTCAAAATGGCCAGCAACAATCGACTGCATGCATAAACCTTTGTAGTGCAACGCCATAGCCGTAATAAAGGTACACGGATTACAAACAAATGTACAATTGAAAAAATTGCATCTATTTAAGTGCTATTTTGCTTTACGAATCATATATTTAAAACGTAAAGCACAACAGCACTTAAACAGATGCAATTTTCTCAATTGTACATTTGATTATTTCCATTAAAAATCATCAATTTTTATCCGTGTACATTTTAACAAGTTAAAATTCAATCATATAACCCTGTTTTACGGCACACTTGACGTTTTTGTTTGTAATTGGATTTTGTTATTAAATTTATGATGCTTCCTTTGTGAGGGCAACGGGTGTGCGTGTGTAGTCTTCCTCCTGTCTCCTTTTCGTCCTGTGCCCGCAGGTGTAGAGTTTTGCTGTAGTTTGTGGTGATAGCCGTTGTGGTTATCTTGTATTGGTTGTATTAATGTTTTGTGGGAGGAAGCGCATGTCTTAGGGTCCAGGCTCCCTTATGGTCCAAGCTGTCGACGCGCCATTAAGCCTCAACCCCCCCCCCCCCCCCCCCCCCCGAATAAATTGAAATTAAATTTATGATACAGCAGACAGTGGATATATTTAAAACATTAGTTTATACTCACGATGGTTTGGTGTTTCAACCTGAGATCATTTTGTTTGAAGTAAATCCTGGGTTTTGTGCTTGGATTTCTCCAGCTAAATTGTCCCTCTCGTTGTGAAATCAAATCAAATCATTCACATTTTTCTTCGTTATGAATTACTAAACAATTGTTGCTAAAATTATAACGTTATCTGTCAATTTGCAACGTTATGATTTTAAAATTATTTTTAAATTTACATGGTAATTAAATTAAAAGCTTTAGCTAGAGAAGACGCTTAGGGACTTATTTCGGAGCATAAAAAGATAAAATTCTGTTAGATAACACGTGCTAAGCATCGACATTCCACATTCAACAGCTTGTATTGAAATTCATGAACTTAGTGATGCTTAAGCATGTCATTAGGCGTTTAACCAAAACTCTTTCCCTTAATCTTTTTGGCGTCTAATGCGTCTCCATTGGTGCAGCGATTATGTTAATCAATAATAACCGTGTTGGGCTGAGCGCGAGCGTGAGAAGATTGTGGGTTCGTGATGGGTCGGCTTCGTCCAGTCATCCAGACCCAAAGCACAGATAACGACCCCGCGTTTACCACTGAACAACACCTCCTGGCTAGAATCCCCGTCATACTTTCCCCACACGGGTAATGTTTGGCCACAGCAATGCCAGTCTTGGAAGCCAATGGATGCTGCATTCTTGGTCGTAAATTTCAATATTACCCAGTATTTCTTATCATATGGCACAATTTCTTAACAACTAATATTGTTGTCATCACGGAAGAAGTGCTCCATTGAGGAAATTCAATGATCCAGACTTCTTAAGACTTTCTAATACAATGCCACGGCCCTAAATTTGTCAGTGAATACAACATAACCCTTTCACGCCCAAATTAATTACGGTTGTTGTTGTTATTATTTTTTTTAAGTTCCATATGGTAGTTGGGTCAGTCGTGGGATTCGAACCAGCATTCACTTGGTTTGGAGACGAGGACGCTGACTACTGGGCTGTTGCTGCTCGCTTTGCTCGGGGTCCCCAGGGACCCCTCACAAAGCTTGCAGTGCGAGTTGGGACTTAGTTTCTGCTCCATCATCTTGCAGCTGTTGTCATTTGGCTACGGCTGGCCTGAAAGGGTTAAGATGAAAATAGGAGAAAACGACTTACATTTACTTAATTAACTCAACCCTTAAATGGTAAATTGTTCCACTTTGAACTCTGCCAAAACTATAGGGAGAGCGACAACTTTCAAAAAAAAACTTCTTGAGGGCCAGCATTGTTGGTGATGTTGGATCACACACTTCTTTTAGCGTGCATGGGCGTCTGGCATAAATAAGCCATTATTATTAGGTTTATTAATAGCTTTATTCGTTTTTCTATCTGATAAAGAAAATGAGGAGTTCGACAATTAAATACATATAAATAAATGAAAAGGGGAGTGGACATCCAACTTTATACATATTTTGTGTCCATTTTTGGCTACTTTTTAGCATCCATGCTTTTTACTTATTAACAGAACAGCAAAACCAATGCTACGACCACGTTTGATGTAGCGATAAAGATGATGCTTGGCATATTTAGCTGTTAGACCATCATCGATAACATAAGTCTGCAAATGTCCATACCCCCTAACATAGTCGGCGCCTGAAAGACAAGAAGCTAAGGAAGCAGGAGTTTCAAGCAAGGTTTCTCCAGAAAGTTTATCGAAAAACTTACTCTTGGTAGCACTGCTACTGGCAACTTCAAAAGCTTGTAAATACTCACATCATGGGGGATCTGGGGGGCAAAGTAGTCGGGGGACGAAGGGGTCTGGGGGCAAGGCCCTACAAGCTGAGGCCTTTTCGGACTGCTGAAAGTGTCATTTTTGAAGTCCAAAAATTAATTTTTCCTTTAATTTGGTTGGTGTTTTTGTGTGTGACCTCCTCCCCTTAACGGGGCCGAAAAATGTATGATGCCCCCCCCCCCCCTTCTCGATAGGGTCCAATATATTTACGATCCAAAATTTCCTCCGCCCACCCCCCGAAATAAGTAATAAATAATGGCCGGTCTCTAAGTTCCAAGCTTTTTTTTTATATTAAATGCCTCCTGATAGGTGGATAAATGGCCACAAAGACATCAAAACGAACAGCAAATTTTAATTTTCGGGATGCATTCATTACATTCCTTGGTCACCTAAATTTAAAACAAGACATACAACGATGAGTAATGGAGCCTAATGTACAACCTAACACCGTCAGGTAACTGATACTTACAAAACGCATGCTAAAGTATACACGTAAAAACCCCTACGAATTGGGGCTGGCTAAGATGAATCCGCCATCTTGGATTAGAAACACATGGGCCACTGACGTACCTCTACATGCTGTTGACTGGCAACGATTTATAAATATCATACCATTTATCCATGAGAGGGAAATTTCTAATGTTGTTCATGTCTCTTGGGCGATTGACAGCGATGCTATAAGATTACAATTAAAGTCAGCCCCACTTTGTAGCGGTTTTTACTTGTATATTTTAGCATGTTGTAAGTATCACTTACCCGAAGATGGTAGTTTGTACATTAGACTCAATAACTTAGCGTTGTATGTTTGGTTTTAAATTTAGGTGACCAATGTAACAAATACATGCCGAAAATAAAAATTTCGTTTTCATGTCTTTGTGGTTGTTTATCCACCTGTCAGAAGGCATTTTTAAATGTTGTTTACCCTCGACCGCAAATTAATTGATGTTTTAGGTTGTTTTATTTTTTTAGTATTAGATCAACTGCAGGACATTGTGCGTCAATTGGGCGATAAGTCTGTCCTCCTGTCCGGTGTTTTTCAATTTTTGCAGGAGGTACAGATGTATGACAAGATTTAGATTAGGGGTTTGAATAATATCTCTGTAATGTGTGGTGCAGTGGCAACCCGGACCACTGCACTGTGACTGAGGTTGGCGCTAATGACCAAGCTGTCGACGCGCCATTAAGCCTCATCTCCCCCCCCCCCTTCAACTGGAGGATTCGAACTGGTGTTCACTAGTCTGCAGAGTTTTTTTTGACCCCGGTGACCCGAAATATTGCAGTCCCATGACTCACAATGACCTGGTGACCCGGTATGACCCGAAATTGATCCAATGAGGTAACAGTGAAACATTAACCACTAACAGACGTCTTATGGGAAAAAAGTGACACTACAATATACTTACAGTAACTGCAGTGGAACTACACAGGAGTGTTTACTCAGTTACCCAGGAGTGCAGTGGTTACGATTTTCATGACGACTGCTAATTTAGGGGCCAACGGATTTTTGTATGCTTTGTAGTCGTAATGAAAATTAAAGAAGTTCCCTATAAGTCCACTGCCTGAATTGATGGGCTACTCTTCAAAAGTCACTGTACTACATTACTCAGCTTAAAAGCACCTTTCACTCTGTTGGCTTTCTTGTGTAGCACCGACGACGCCGAAAAAAAAATTGTACTGACTATGAAGCCGTAACCAAAAAATATTTCACTACGAGCTTCTCCAGTTACGAACGATGTGTCGTTCATGCTGACTCATGCGTGCACGGGTAGCTGCGAGCTCTGGGTCGTCATATTCGATAGGCGTCTTGGTCCCAGCTGTACATCTCTGGCTTCCTACAGACCCGGGTTCCATCCTGGGAAGGGAAGTGTATATGTACGGGTTTTCTCCGGTTGTTTCCCGCTTGTTGATACGAGGATTTCCTCCGGGTACTCCGGTTTCCTCCCTCATGCGGCAAAAAACAACTGTTCCTGATGGTGGTAAAACTTTCCACGTAACATCTGCTGCTTGGGCCTAATAACAAGCTATTAGCTGATTGGCCGACACCTATTATTATTATTTATGCGTCTTGCGAAGGTAGTCTGCCCTTAAATTATGTCATCAGAAATGGACGAATCCGTGTTTGTGTCAGGGTGACTAAGCAGTGGCAGACAGTGGCATGGTGGATTGGTGGGTCAATCCGGATCAGTGGGTCACTCCGTATCACCAGGTCATCAGATCACTCCGGGTTACTGGGTCACTCCTGGTCACCACCTGGTCTAGCTCAGTGATGCTGTGACCCCCAGAAAAGGGTGACCCAAGTAACCCAAATGACCCGGTGATCCGTAACCCGTTTGGAGGCGGCAATACTGACCATTGTGATAGCTGCTTTGCTTGTGAACTCCGGAGACCACCCACAAAGAACGGAGAGCCCACACTCTGAAGACGCTGTGTTCACTGTGTACTAAGAATTTGTATGACTATACCAGGTCACCCTCCACACAAATTGCGTACTAATACTACACACTTTGTGTATGGTACCAGTGTGACAAAGTGTGTAGTGATATAGTATACATTCAGTATACAGACTGCGTACTACCAATACGAGGTGGTATACAGTGAGCGTCTTCAGAGTGGAGGGACTTAATTTTTTCTCCATTTTGTAGTGGTGCACGTTCGTGTACTCCTTGACTTGATAGGCCGTAATAGCATAGTACGGGGGACTAAAGCAAAAGATTTCGTGAAGACCAAGACCTGGTGAAAGAAGGACTCTCTTTGCCGCTTGGTGTCACTGGCGTGTGCACGAGATCGGTTTAGCACCGTGAGAACAGGAGCACGTGTCGTGAACCATACATCACCACATTCGACATTCAAAATTTGGTGCACGTGTTACGAAGCTCCGACGCCGACGTTGCAGGTAAGAAGACCTAGTGAAATAGCTGTTAATTTATGCGGTGCTTTCCTTTAATGGCAAAAAAGGAAAAAAATGTGCTTGGTCTGCGATTTTTGACCTGCATCTATGGATTTTACTTTTTTTCTGACGCCGTAAGTGGCAGTTGCAGACAAAAAAAAAAAGGTTGGAGCGTCTTAGGTGCCAGCCAAAGGTAAAGACGAGTTTTGGACAGAATTCGAAACCGATTGCGAGGTGTGCAGAAAATACGTCCAGAACTGAGCGATGCTATTTTTAAACATCGTTTATTCTTTCACAAACGTCCTTGAGTGGCTGATAGAAAGATGCAAGAAGGTAGATATTAAGCCTTGAAAATGACAGAAAAGTGTGCGCATGCGCTAGGAAATGCATTGATCATGTGACCGTTTGCTCTTGATTACGATAGATAATAGCACCTACTTGGGTGTAAGAACCCGCCAAGTTTCGGCCAATAGAAGTAGTGATATCAAAACAAAAATGGCTGCCACCAAGTTTTCTACATGGTGTACCAAGCCAAACCATGTACTGACCGAAGACTGATCTCCTTAGAAAGTAGAGATATCATCCCCGCCAACGAACACCCACCAAGCTAATATCGCAGACTATTAGATCAAAGGTTAAAAGAAAAACCTCACAGTTGATATTTATTTATTTTAAATTAGTTTCTTTTGAGCCTTATGCAGCCGAAGCAATTTAATGATTGTATGGCTGAACCGGCTCAATTTTGAACATTACCAGACTTTTAGAGAAGAAGAAATATCCGGTAAAGGGAGGTGTCAACCCAGGGATTCGATCCGGGAAACCTCCGATCATCGTAGGGGCCGAAAGATTGTCCAGAATTGGGCAGAATAGTTCCCATAGCCGCTGAAGGAGCATGGTAGCCTCTCACGCCACCCTGACCGGCAGTCCTGGCGGGGACTTTGCCAAGGTCCCCTTTCCAAGGGTTCGACCAGATCCGCACACCTCCGGCAACCAGGCTGAGCTCTCTCACCGCTCAGCCACGATGTACTGAACTTGTTCAGTGCTTGTTGATTCGCTCAGTTCTAATTTTTTTTGCATCGTTTCGCACTAACCTACTGTCCATACTGCAGTAGATTTAGTCAAAAAGCTTCTTAAAATAAAACGATGCAGAAATTAACTTTAAATCAACCTGAATTTAAAATAAAACACCTAATGTGATCGGTGAGTCTCTAACAAAAATTCAGTTATAGCGACATGAACAACCGAAAAAGATGGGTTATGACGTAATGGCGAGGAATGCGTGTTTTGGTCCTCTTTTAATGTTTTTTAAAGTCCAATTTCAAGTGATGACGAACCATAAGAAAGGAAAGAAATGATGGATTACGATTAAGGAAGCGCGCTAACTCCACAATTACAGCTTTATGCTTCTGTTGTACGTAACTGCCACAAACAAAATAATATATAAAACAAATTTGTTCATCCCATAAATATGACAACTGGTAATTAATTATGGAACTTTCTGCCTCATCGGAATAGGATAGTTATTACATTCGCCAAAGAGATAGCCACCAACCTGTAGCCTATGACTCTTGAGTGTGCATTTTATGAGTTTTAACATGCGTGTATAGATTGGGGTGAGTTGGGTTCTATACAACTCCTTTACAGTTAAGGAAACGTTAGGGGCCAAAAATATGGTTCACAAATGGCGTTAGGAGGACGCCACCCGTTTTACACTCGATTTTTTTACCTTACATGGCTTAAGACGATGGGACCACACACAATATGACGTCATGTAAGAGGTGTGCATTCACGGAGAAACGGTTTTGATCAAGGGGGAAGTGGGGGGGGGGGTCAGTGAATTTCGGAAGTCCCACATATATTGTAATAACTATCAAAACGATGGGACAAAGGGCAAATAAAGTCATCAGAAATTACGCTATATTTGGATTAATACAAGAAAAAGACATGTAAGCCATCAGCGTCGCACTAATACCTGTAAAAGAATCGCCAGCATCCCAATAAACAAGCTTGAGCTTTCTTTTACACGTATTAGAAAGACTGATGGATTACATAACCAACGGATACACCCCGCTTATTTTTAACGCGTAAAAGTAACTAAATAACCACCAGAAATATTTTTCTACAATACCATTCTGAAAGAAACGGGATGATAACCAGGTGTCGAAACTAATAAGTCATTTTTCACGCAACCCTATTTGAAACTTTGCGTTCGTGTGTATATAGGAAGGTTCTGATTTAGAACGAGAGATTCGCCCCTAGCTTTTATTTTATTCATCGTGGTGACTTGCTTATTTACCATTCCAAAGTTTGGGTTGCCCGCACTTACATTATCTATGTTGCAGGTTACTTCTTTTTTCCGTTTCGCGGCACTCATGGTGATATATTTGTTCTCGACCCCGTTTTTGCCTGGAGCATTTAGCTTTGGCCACAGCGCCAACAACTAGAGGAATTCTCGAGCAGCTAAGTCTCCTGTGACTGCCTTGTGTGCGGCCTTCTGCTTTCTCTTCGTATAAATAATATTTGATGCGAAAACATACATAACTTTAATCACAGCAACTTGATTTATGGCTAGGCGAGGCACCTCAACTAAAAGATCTTTGCTGGTACGGCCAGGTTGTCTGCGTCTCTTATCATCCTGCTTTCATATTTCTTGTGGTGTTTTTCATCATCATCATTGCTGATACCTTGAGCCGATTTATGTGTTTTGTATGATAACTTGTGTCCTGATGTTATGTGGTACTTTTATCATTTTTTGAGAGGCAGCGGAAGGCGTTGAACAAATTTTTTCCATGTAATGTCCGTATTTGTCCCATGAATTAAACCCGCCGTGTTAAGCTGTTGTTTAGTGAAGTTGTTTAGGGCTTGTGAGGTCCGGGGAAGTTGAGAATCAGCGATTGTCCTTTAATAAAAACAGTTAAGCTGGTCGGGGCATAACATACGCCGGTCTAGTAAGACGCCATATTTTCGCCTTGCGCTGTTTATTTTCGCGTGGTCGGAGCCCACAGAGGCACACTGTAAGCTTTATCTCAACTGGCTTTAGGGCTCGTTTACGCATCGACAGTTTTCTCGCTCACTAACTTTTACTTGATCAATACTGCTGATGGCTGCTTCTCGCCTTTACCGGAATATGCGGCTTTCGAGTTGTCTATGCGTATTAGTAACCATGGCAATGACGCAGACGCAAATCTTCTCCTCGCGCCTCTTGACACGGCGTACGATGCTTGCAACATTTGAGCGTCGATTTACGACAACAAGACAACAATTTTTACTGCAGTACAAGACGACGGACTGTTTTTTGTATGCCGGCATTCGATGGTTTGTCTTCGATTCGATAGCCACGAAATGGACGCCATGTTGGATTTTGATTTCTCGCTGCGGGAAGCTATTTATTCTACCGACGTTTGATCATTGCTAGAAGCTGTACTTTGAGGGAGAATAGCAAATTTTGGAAATAGCGTGAAATGACAACAATCTTGTAGCAATGTTTAAAATTACTGTAGCACTTTGTTCTTTATCCGTGTTGTTATTTATAATACATATAATTTGTTATCTATTACCGCATTCATTTAGTAGCAACGGGAAACTAATCATAAATAAATAACGGTTGACTAGCAAATAGCATTCGGTGAGTGAGAATGACTAGTTGCGTAAACGCGCCCTTACATTGGTGTGTTTGAAGTTGGGCGTTCTCGGTAGATGTCGCTTCCACCCATTCACACTCACCACCACCGCATGAAGATTTCGTTCGACCCTGATTGCTTTGGTGCCGAAGTGCTTTCCACAATTTTGCTATCGGTAAAAAAGTGGGAAAAGAGCCTGTCATTACATTTGTGTTGATATAACACATATAAACAGGATTCGTGTTTGAAACTTATTCAGTAATAGTGAGACTCAAAGTTTTATTTCATACATTGTTTATTTAATTTTGATCTATACTCTGTTGTATACTCTTTTAATTTTATAATCTGAATTCTGTTAATCTAGTAGTCAATAAAACTGAATGAACCTAGTTTTAAAACAAGGCAGTTAACTCAGTAACTGTTTCCATCACAGTGCACTCGTAACCATGGCAACTGTTTTTATTTATTTATTTCGGATAAATACCGCATGTATACGAGCAGGGCTGGGAACTTAATAGGCTGCAATGATTAACACTCGGTGGTTGTGCCGTAAAAAGGTAATAAGACCCATAATTTACCTATGAGTGATTATTAGGTCACATTCCATTACTATTTAAAGTGGCAACCACTGTTGACCAAAGCTGTTGGCAAATTAGCAATCATGTATACCTTCCACCCCCTTAAATTGAGAGTCTGAAGAACAGATAGTAGCACCATAGACTTGACCTAATTCCTCTTTTGTGCTCGACCAGTGAGTCGATGTATATGATAGTAGTTGAGGTACTTCGACCTCATTCCAGGACAAAAGCCTCTTTTGAAATTCATTCCCCTCACCTGTTCCTCAAAATGATTAACGTTGGCATAAAGCGGACAAGTTCCTATCGTGTTCTCCTGTCGTTCTCTAGTCGCTAACAATGGCTTTGGGTTTGAGACATGAATTAGTATGAAAGGTGATTCGTATGCGTACTTGTTTTTTTTTTTTTATGAGACCCACTTGTCATCGAAGTCTCGGTGATCTTCACAGCACGACGTAATATAAAATGGAGATCCTTAATGCTTGGGTATTTCATTTTTTGCCCATTGTTGTTGGTCTTTTTTTTCCCCATTTATTAAGGTTGCGAACATCTGCTCGTATCGTTTATTAACGAATAAAAATACATCGGCTACAAGGGTAACTCGCACATCAGTTACTGATGTGACTTGTATTTAGAAAACTAAACTTTCTTTTCTTAAAGAATGAAGATGAGTAAAAATTAGTCATCACATTCACGACGAAAATTTCCACCACAATGAAATAAACTCTGTACTTGTACGGTCTCGACTTAAGTGGAACATTGTACCTTTGACAATGATGTCCAAAGTAAGCGTCGTCTCTATATTACGGCTACAAGGGTGCCAGTTTTGGCTACAGCCTGTGCCATTTTAGCCAATATTATGTTGGATCATGTTGGATAAAATGGCACGAGCTGTAGCCGCAACAGGCACCCTTATAGATGTAGAGACGATGCTTTCTTTGGCTTATGTCTAGGCCGTAATGCAGAGTTTGGAAGGGGTCCACTTGTACTTGGCATTTGCTGTGTTTTTCTAACCGTATAGCTACATACGTGTACGACCCATATATCTGAGGTATATGTCTGCAACTGTTTTCCCGCAATATTACAATTGTAGATCCTGATGAAGTGTAGTGTTGGTATAATAGATGAGGTTAATTCAGCTGTCTTGTCCCGAATTTCATCAAGCAGGGGGCGAACTTAAGGTGGGCAAAGATTTTCGTATTACTCAACGAAGCGATGAATGAAATAATTAGATTGATCGATAGCATACCCAACCACGGTATACGTACCAATTATACAACAGTTCACTGGTAGTCATAGGGTACACGCCGGACATATGCAGCCACCGTTCAAACAGCCGTCCTTACCTGGAAATAAGGCAGACATAAAGAACTTTGTACTGATTTCACTCAAAATTTCATAAGTAGACAGCACGAAAATTCCCACTATTTTTCATCCAGCATTAAATAGTTAGCAAGGAAATAGATAATTTCATGTCAAGAATTTCGTGCTGTCATACATTCATGAATATACAAGCTTAGGCCTTTTGAACTCGCAACAAATGAGCATCGAGAACAGCTAGAGTTACACTGTCCAACAATTGAAACAGAATAGTTAGGTGCAAGAATATTTGGGTGAATTAAATGAATACCGAACACCGAATACCAGGGTACCAAGATTGTTTACAATCAACCGCGTGTTTATTTTTGATTAATTTTTGCTAATATTAGTGCTTATATTTTATGATCACGATTGGAATGTTCAGAAAAGCCGGGTGCCGCAGATTAAAGCCTGTTTTACTCGTTTGGCTGCAGTCCTGAAGTGGCAAGAGTTTTTCCTTTCGTGTTTCGTTAATGCATAGTACAACACGAACACAATATGCTACATTTGTTTCGATTTGTAAATATGCCTTAATGTATTTCTTTAGTGTGTCTCAAACTAAACAGTTCATTCTCGTCTGTTACTCTCAGAGTTCTGTGCCCAACATTCCTTGATATAAAAGTGCGTCTCGCTTTCGAATTTCAGAGGTGCGAAGCTGATTTTCTTAGCTTTTTTTCTTGGATATAATATCAGTAGGAGCCTATATAAAACAAGAGGAGCGTGTGTGGCTAGTCTTTGTTAGGAGTGCGTAATTTAGTGCGCTGTACTAACGCCAGAAGGAGCAGCAATACTGCGCCTGTGCCAAGTTGTCTAAAGTCGGAACTGAAACGTGGCACGCGAAGCAGACGTGTACCACGAAAGCAAAGCTTTATTTTATTGTTGGTTAGAGAAACTTACGAACAACAGATTGTCTGTTAATTTTTTTTTATTATTACTTTGACATTGTTTCCATGTTAAACACTTATTGTTTAAAAACAAAGGACTGAAAATTAGCCTTGAAGACGGGACACACACCTCTAACCATCTCATGCAGGTGGCGACCGCTGCTAACAAATTCTTACACCACATAGACGCTCCTGACTTAGCAGTGTAGTGGAAATTACAGAGACACGCTCCTGTTTTTTTCTATAAGCTCCTGATATCTGTCATAGCGTAAGCAAGATAAACTATTTATTTTGTACTTAGGGCTTTGAACACCCGTTTTGGGGATAAAATAAAATGCCGTCAATGTCTGCTCCTGGAGAAGTGATAATTTCGTTGCCTGCAAAGTCTTAAAATTCCATCTGGATCCTATAATTTTCCCTGTACTTTGGTAATCGATCGCTTATTCAAAATTTGTGGGACTCGTCCGAAATTGAAGTAAGTGGGAGTGAAGTGTATGCAGTAGGGCCGACTTGTCCCAAAGGCCTTTATACACTAATTTCGGTCTTTATAATGCTATAAACTCTTAACTAACCTTTCTACGATAAAAAACCAAGAATTTACATACATTAAAAACACAATTACAGCCCAAAAGTCGATTTAAAATCACCTGAAAGCCGCATCTTGGCTGTATGTATGTTTTAAGTTTGTAAAATGTTGTTTTTTCTGGAGAAAGCCTGGTTAAGGTTCTGCAATATATTAAAGGCCGAAATATATTGGCAATTTTGGTGTGAGTGCTTCATTGGGAGTTTGGGGGAAGTCGGCCTCTTTTCTACACCCTGAGACTCATTTAAAAAATGTAGTTAATAATCAACATGCAAGCTACTTTTCTGCTGACGTGGGGATTGTAATTGCAAAAACACAAAACCGAGCAAACAATACCCAATAATAAATCAAACTTTCATTATGAAAACGGGAACAACGGTTCTCTTCGAGAAAATTCTCACGTAGCGAACCGAGAAAACAAATTTATTGTTTAATTAATGCGTCGTGTTGTTTCGTAATGTAGGGTTCCACAGCTTCGGCGCTCGACCCCTGCTTCGCGTGCAGTCACGAATTTCTGAAAAGCAAAACGAAAATGTCTCTCAGCGCCATCTAGTGATTGAATAATGCGTCCGATGAGACCAATGTTCTAAAATTGAATGCATAGCTATTAACGCTTTTGTTTTTCATTTTTGTACCAACTTTGAAACAGACGCCAAATAAGCACAAAATGGAAAAGGAAACAAAATCAATACCATTTTCGGTTTGGTATGAATGTTGAATGTACGCAATATATTATGTAAACCGGCCCATTGTCTGGTGCAGATTACTTTTAATATCTGGTAGTCGCTTATTTGGTTTCTTCTCAATAATACCTGGAGTTCTCGTGTTAACCTGGTATATTCTCAGTAATACCTGACATTTTTCCAATACTGCCGGGAGTTTTCTCAATAATACCAGGATGTTTCCAATAATTCTCAATAACACCTTTTCTCAATAACACCTGGAGTTCTCTCATTGCTACCTGGTTTTTACTCTATAATACCAGGAGGTTTCTCAATAGTACCTGCTATTTTCTCAATAATACTAGCCGTTTGCTTAATAATACCTGGAGGTTCCTCAATAATACCTGCTATTTTTCTCTATAATAGCACCAGTTTTCTCGAAATACCTGCAATTTTCTCAATAGTACCAGCAGTTCTCTCAATAATATTAGGAGGTTTCTCAATAATACCTGCTGTTTTCTTAATAACACCAGGAGTTTTCCTAATAATACTTGGTCTTTTCTCAATAATACCTGGAGTTCTCTCAATACTACCTGGTATTTTCTCAATAATACTGGGAGGTTTCTCAATAATACCTATATTTTCCCCATAATACAAGGAGTTTTCTCAGTAATACCTCTTATTTTCTCGATAGTAACTGGTGTTTTTTGTAGTAATTGTACTAGAGCATTTATCGATAATATGTCTACGGTTTTTGCATGAAGCCTGTAACCTTACATTAAAACTAACGAATGCTAATTATTTTACCATTTTCTCACGAGTGCAAGGGGTATAGTTTCAAATTAATTAGCATGAGTTAGTTTTAGTCTGGTTACAGACTTTTAGTCGTATTATCTACGAAAGCTAGAGGGTTGTTTTATTGGAGTATATCCCAATTCAAAATAAATACTAACCAAAGGACTAAACAGAACGACAGAACTGCATGTGAGGTGGATGTTGGCGATCATTTCGGTCAAAGTGACCATCACAAGGTGTTTTTCCAAATTCAATCAAGTTTTATGGGTAACCCATTAACAAAACCTGTGCAGTATAAAAAGCATATTAATTTTGATCATATACGTTGGCATTTGTTTCGCAAAAACTGGCTTCACGTAAATGATTTAGATGTAAATACAGCCTGGCTTAGCTTTCATAAATTTCTAACTCTATTAACCAATCGTTGCACTGTCACTGAACCGCTGCGTGATAGCCGACCCAAAATTCCAGCGATTTTGTGTAAATTGAGGAGAAAAAAAACTATTGCATTGGCGAAGCTACAGCAGAAACCGAAACGATATAGATTTAAAAAATAATTATTTGAAAAGCAGGCAAGCCTACACTGCTAAAGTAAATGAACTAGCACAAGATGAGGAAAGTAAAGTTTTGGAGCAAGGGAATCTTGCAGCACTATTTAACTTTGTAAAGCATAAAACTTCCAATTATCGTCCCATACCGCCTTTAAAGGTTAACGGTGTGCTCCAAACAGATGAGTTAGCTAAGGCTAATGCGTTGGTTAATGCATTTTCTTCTAACTTTACAACTGACAATAATGTGATACCACCACTAACCGACACATGTGTGATAGAACAGAGCTTAGATATCGCATTTGGGCCATCTGATGTGTTGGAAATTCTTAAGACCCTAAAATCTAGTAAATCTATAGTACCTGCTGGTTTCTCAGCATCATTTTTTAAAGAGGTGGCACGAGAAAATTCAGTACTTTTATTTATTATTTTTAATTTATCATTCACTACTTGTACTTTGCCTGATCTTTGGAAGACTGCGCGGGTGGTGCCAGTATACAAAAAGGGTAGTGTTTCCGATCCGTCAAATTACAGGCCTATATCACTAACATGTGTAGCGTGTAAAGTAATGGAACGTGTTATTAGAAATAATATGGTCAAATTAATGGTTCCATTATACTCAATGACCAATTTGGTTTCGTCCCAAATCGTTCAACAACCCTGCAATTGCTTTCTGCACTGGAAGATTGGACATCTAATTCTCATAGAGGGATCACAGATGTTGTTTTCGTTGATTTTGCTAAAGCTTTAGATTCGGTTGTTCATTCTAAATTAATAGCCAAACTACTGGTTTTTATAGCACTCTAATTACTTGGATTGAAGATTTTCTCCATAATCGTTCACACAAAGTTGATGTTGGTCAGTCAGCATCACGTTCTGTTATGATTGGGAGTGGTGTACCACAAGGATCGATTCTAGGACCAACTCTGTTTGTCATATACATTAACGATTTCACCAGCACATCTACAAGTCCTTTAGTTAAGTATAATGATGTGGAAACTTATGATAAAGCCAATATAGCACTTGAACATGAAACGTTAAATAATGTAATTGAAAATACTGGCAGCTGGTCATTAGCATTGCAACTATCAATTGCTGCAGACATATGTCATGTTCTCCATATAGGAAAAAGAAATCACTTTTTCCCTTATTCGTTATTAGCTTCTAACATTGAATCAAGACCATAGGTTAAAAACCTGGGTGTTTGGCTTACTAATGATTTAAAGTTTTCTACCCACATACAATCTATTATTAAAACTGCAAATCAACGTTCACCAATGATCAGACTTTGTTTTACTTCAGGAGATTCAAGAAGGTGTACAAGGTGTATGTCCGTCCAATTCTAGAATACGCTAGTCCAGTGTGGTCGCCATTTTTATTGAAGGACGTAGAAGCAATTGAGTGAATGCAACGTAGATTTACTAAATGAATTGGTAGGCTTCACTCACTTAACTATCAGGAACGTTTGAAAATCTCGGGACTTGAGACGTTTGAATAAAGACGCATTAAGGCTGATTTAATTTTAACGTATTGTATCATTAATGGAATTTTTGATGTTGATGCTTCAAAGTTTTTTTTAACTACGTGGCACATGCAAAACCAGGGGACATCACTTGAAATTAATTGTAGGGAATGTTAACTCAGATTGTCGTAAATTTTTCTTTTCCAATCGTGTGGTGGGGCCTTGTTGCCATCTTGATGGTTTTCGTCGTCGTTTCCATCTTCCGCATGACATTGTGCGTCAATTGGGCGATAAGTCTGTCCTCCTGTCCGCGCCATTAAGCCTCAATTCCCCCCCCCCCCCTCCTGTCCGGTGTTTTTCAATTTTTGCAGGAGGTACAGATGTATGACAAGATTTAGGTTAGGGGTTTGAATAATATCTCTATAATGTGTGGTGCAGTGGCAACCCGGACCACTGCACTGTGACTGAGGTTAGTGCTAATGACCAAGCTGTCGACGCGCCATTAAGCCTCATTGCCGCCCCCCCCCCCGGGGAGGGGCTTACCCGATGAGTTTATGAATGTACAGAATGCAGACCATTTTAGGAGCAAGCTGCGGAATTATAGTTTAGCAGGATTCTAGCGTTGTTTTAAGTGGTGAGGCGTGTCGCACATGGCCGAGTATTGCATTTTAAGTAGTATAAGATTAGTATTGTTTTTTATATATAAAACTCCGACATATAGTAATTTACTATCAATTTTACTGTAAACAAGAAAAGTGTATTTTTAACTTTGTAAGAAGGATATTTTAATTTGGGAAAGGTTTTAGTGGCAATTGCCCTTCCTCTGCCCGTTTGTTATGAACAATTCATTATTATTATTAGTAAACATTCTTTGTGTTTATTAATATTTATAATACAATGTTACATTTTACTAGCTTACTGCTCAATCAGTTCACAAAATTATTTCTCCCCAACGAGAAGGACGTGGCTGCGCGCTTCTCCCTGTTAGGCCTAAGGCGCTGCTCCAACCATGTATTGCTAAAGTCGGCTGAGAAAGGGCTATGTGTATCTTCACGTACTGAAAAAAATAATTTAATGATTTATGTTAGTAGATCGTCGAAGAAAAATTACTTGCCCAAAAAATTATAAAGTTTGATGTTAAAATACGAAAACCACACTGAATACGTCGAGTTGTCCTACTGGTATATATATTAGTCAAAAGCCACGGTCAATAACTAGTAGTTCGGGTCTGTTTTAAGGTTACCTCAGCAAGGTGGACATGCGCGCAACTAAAAGGTCTGGGGTATAACCGAAGAGGCGGGATATAATTGCCTTATTATATCCCACTTGGTCGGTTATAGACTAGCTCCTCTATTCCTTCCACCATGGTAGCAAGCGAGATGTAGTCTCAATAACACCTGGTATTTTCTTAATAATACCAGGATTGTTCTCAATAATACCCAAAGTTTGATTTTGGCTGTAAGGTTATAAATTAGGCATGTATGATAGACAACGCACTTTGGTTGATTTTAGAATAAATATCAACAAAAAATGGAAGCGTCAAATGTTAAACGAAGGAGATTTGTTGCCCTCCCAGCCAAAGCCATATCACCAAAAGGCGAGAGAGAGAATTTTGCTAGGTAATTCCAATCAGTAATTCCTAGATCTTTTACTCGCCACAATCAACATAAGCACGAGGCATCACAAGATCTTTCTCTTCCTTCTCTTCTCCATTTTTTTTATCTTCACAGATTCCAAGAGTTCAATGCTGAGCATAAATATCTTTGATTCGTACAGTCCCACGGCCCAGTCAATCTAGCATCATATTTTATTGCCATTGTTAGATCGAGACAAAAAGGTAAGCGTACGTTGAGCGCCAGACATTTAGCATCCAAACTTAGCTGCTCAGACTGCCCTAGAGTTTACCAGCTATAAAGGATCTGTTACTGCGTAGAGTAGAAAACTTTGCGTAAATGGTTTTCACAAGTTCTGATCCGGTCTCGTCCTCCAGAAGATTACTGATCCCTAATTTTTCCAGACAAGTTAACTAACACTTGTCGAATCTATGTTGCAAGTCCTAATCCGGTTTGCAACATTTGTCTGCTAGGCACGCTTATGACTACATAAACGAAGTATAGTCATTCACATTTTTGCACACGCTTCGCTCGGTCAGTGCATCCACCTCCAGTCGCTCCTCCCTTGGATAGTGTAAATATATGCACTGAAGCTCAAATTGTTTTTGTTTTTTTAAACTGGATGGTGATTTCCTCACGGGAATGTAATTTCTTTCAGTGTAGTTTTGTGTGCACTGGCTAACAAACACTTATTTTCATTGGCTTCGCTCGCTCAATCAGCACATCCCCTTTCAGTCGCTCCTCCTGAGGTGAGAGTAAATATGCGCAATGGAGCTGGAATTGTTTTAAAAATAAACAAACTGGCTTATGACTTTCTCATGGGAATGTATTTACTTTTAGAGCATTGTTAAAGCTAGGCACTAATCAACAACTTTTTCTTGGTTGTTGTTACTGATAGTTTCTCTCCCAGTTACATTTCATTGGGGCAGATAACCCAGTTTGGGTTCGTGCTCTCTAAAAAACAAACAACAACATCATTTCATTTTTGTTCTAAGCTGCCAAATAATTTTTCGTTGTTTGATAACGCGATTGCATGTGTGTCGTGCACCTAAACTGTTGATCCTCAAAACTGTTTTGCAATTTTTCGTCGGCTGATAATGTGTTTGTGTGTTCTTGTGCTTCTAAATTGTTAAAGCAGCAGTAGTCTCATGCACCAGTATTGTTCGATCGCAGTGATAGTTTTAGTGGCCAGTTGGCCGAATTAAGGGGGTTTATGTATGCAGATGTATGGCCTGAGTAGCTTTTTTCGATCAATTTTGTAAGCAACTTTTCGCGTATATGAAGCACCGCGGTGTGACGTTGCTTCAGTTCGTTAATCGTTTATGAATTGAAAAACTAAAATATCGTAGTCGAGCTGCAAGCTTGTTGGTGTGTAACAGTACTTCTACGTGTTATTTGTCTTTTTAAAGGTTAAAGTCTTGCGTGTGATGGACTACCGTACTACACGTTTAAATCTTAAGAAACTTGTGCCAACAAACCTGACTTGAACTCATGTGGTCAAAACGTCGTTATTAATTTTCGTTTCGTAGCCAATTTACTTGTTTTTTTTTCTTTGGAGGTGCGACTTGCTGAAAAGTGGGCTGCTTCCAAAAATTACAGATTCGCAACAACTTGTGACAGCCAAGAGGCAACTAATGCCAAAAAATTGTTGGCGCATCTTAGCAACTTGTGTTGGCACCGTTTCCTGTTTCTAAAGCTACTAACGTTGGGTTTGTTGGCACTTTCCAAGAGCAGAAGAAGAAAATTATTAAGACACTTTGGCCATCGCAAATACCAAGGGAAAGTGGCCCTGAAACAACAATCGTATGAAGATGACCTAGTTTTTGTAGAATGAGCATAAAAATGACGTTGCGATCGGAGGGGAGGGGGGAGCATAAAAACACATTTAAATCATTGGAATGAACAAAAACGCACGTGTTTGTTCATCAAAATCGTGGAATCTCTTAACTTTGTGTCACTCACTTACAGGATGGAAAGCAAAATGAGCTTGTTGTCAGTATGACCGTGCCAGTCGAGTTAAGTGGGAAGACTTCGACCTTTGGTCTAAAGGGTTAGGTTTCCGTCTTAGGCTGACTGAAAGGCAACGCAAATAGGTTTGCATCTGGATTTATTTATTATAGGTTACGGTTAACTAGTTGTCCGGAATAAGGGCACGTTTACGCAACCACTCGCTTTTGCACTCTCGCAGCTAGAAGCTAGAAATCACCTCAAATTCCAACATGGCTGCGGTTTTATATCTGCCGCCTCGTAACGAAAACAGCAAATAAAGTGAGTTCAGAAGCGTTTGGGAAAATTGTTTCGTCATGAGGAATTCACTTAGCTAATCCACTTAGCGTGGTTACCGTGGCAATGTCACCTTTGCCATTGCGATTGAGTTCTAGCTGCCAGAATGCAAAAGCGAGTTGCTGCATAAACGCGCCCTAAAGAATAAATCACCACGCAGATTGTTAAGGAAGCGAACAGTCCATATTAAAGACTGGCCTTGTGAGAATACACTAATCATATTAAAAACCAAAACTGGTAAAAGGGACCGCCAAGTTCCGAATAAAATGTTCAAGTTTTCATGTAACCTTCGAACTATTATTCGGTGCGATTAACTTGGTCAATGTTTTGGTGTGTTGATATCACTCCTTTGAAGTGCTGAACCATTCGGAATTTGACGGTCCCTTTTACCAGTTTTGGTTTTTGATATGATATCACTTCTTTTTTTTTTAATTGTGTATTAGCCTCAACTCAACTCAACTAGCCTGCAGATTTGTAATAAAGTGCCACGTCAAAATTAGCTTATGAGAAAGAACAGCCTGTAGCATGTTGCTTTCCGTTATTATGTTTACAGCACACTGGTGAGAGTGTTTGGCCTAGACATGGGAAGTCCTGCGGTCACAAACGAGGAACTGTCTTTTCTTACTCAGATTGTATCTGTATTCTCACAAACGCAGTCTGTAAAGTGGACTATTTGCTTCGGTAGTTGTCCGGGATTAAATGAATTAGACATTTCTCTGGACGGGAAAAATTCCCCCATCCCTACCTTTCCCACTCTGAAATAAGTTAATTTAATTGTTCTCGAATTCGTAAAAGACCTCGTAAAGGTTAACTGCCTACGTCAGCGTTGAAATAAAATCGACTGGCTTTGAAACAGGTGTACTGCTGAAAAGGAATGATGTGTATTTGTAGATATTTCCAACGAACAAATAATAATAAATACATTTCATTTCCGAAGAAAGGTATAATTGACGATAGAGGTTAATTTATGCACTGCCAGAATCACAGCGAAAATAGAAGATTATATATAAAAGACACAGGTAACTACCTGTGCAGGAAGTTTGTCAAATTGTAACTCTTTACCCCCTTATTTTTTAAAGTTCCAGAGACTGCGCTAACATTCTCTGGCAGACAATTCCATACACTGACCATACACATGGCGTACAGAAAATTATAATAATCCCTATAAGAAGAATAAACGAGCATCTAAATGAATGGACCATGGACCATTTTCTGCCAAGTGGGGAAAAAATTATTTTCCTCAAACCTCTACGAGACCATGAATAAAGCAGTAAGTTAAGGAGAGATCAGCGTATAACCTACGGAGTTTCAAAGAATGCAAGTTGATTGCCTAAATCGATCAGTGATTTGCTGTTACGTAAACGGCAGAGTCTTCGTGAAGCCTTTGCAAACAGTTTCAACTTCAATCTAAAACTAGGCCGAAAATGTAACAAATTTTTTAACATGCAACTGTGATGTTTACTGCTTTTAGATTATGTAATAGAGAACGCTGTTGCAGTGTGTGATGGAGGTGTGCGCCTCTACATTTTCGAAAGTGGCGGAAGTGTACAGAAGACCAGATGCGACTAGGTAGTCGCTGTAGCCGCTTGTTTATTTGTGTGCTTTCACAGCTGTGAATTCCGTAGGGATAGGAGTTCTCATGTTGTTTTTTTTTTTTTTTGTCGCCGTTTTTTGTTCAGTTAATAAAGTTCTTAGAGTGTTTGGAGCAGTAGCTTGGCCAGCAGACGGAAGATTTTGTGACGGCTAAACACCAAGCCTAGTAAATATATGGCGAAAGTTAAGCGGTGCGTACGGTTGGCGGGATGCGGCGAGTGAAAAAATTCATTTTCATTTCACCTCCTGTCTCATTAGGCTTAGATTTTAACGAAAGATCAAACAACTTGAGTGAAAATGAGGAAGTTTAGGAAGAAAAAAGTTTTACGGTAAAATATGCCAGTCGGTTTCGATTAGTTTCTCCCGCGGCAGAGCATGAAAGCTCCTATCTTGATTGTCAAAATATAGACTGATTTCGGGTGAAAGATAATTTATAAATTCTGGTTCGTTACGTCTTCCCACGCATACACCCACATCGCAGCAGGTTAGGAGTGACAGCAAATCACTTTGCCCGCTTATGCATCTTTATTGTCAGCCAAGTGCAATATATTCACCAAATCGCAACTCCGAATTCACCCTGAAAATAAAATAAATTTTTTGACTGGATTTTTTTCAGTAATAATGTCACAAGGACGTAGTTTTTTTATCGATAAATATTCTCAACCCCTAGTTGCATTCCGAAGATGAGAAAATAACGAGTGGCTGTGCGACGTGTTTTTATCGGTTTTGGAATGTAACTAGGGTTTGAGAACATTTATCAATACATAAACTAAAAATATATAAGTATATATAGAGTAGACATCAAGTGCAGGTGAAAGACGAAATCACGACATTTCGGTTCCTAGATCGAAACCGTTTTCAAGTGAAGGGATTAAACTTGTCAAACAACTTAAAAATTAATAAAGCATTAGCAGAGCAGATGGGTCATGGTTCAAACCTGCACATGATGGCTATTCTCTACATATTTTTTAATTACTAAACAACTTTTTAAATTTCTGCTTTTCAATACTTAAAATACGCTCAAGTGGCATTTGAAATGAGAATACACCATCTCCTAAATCTAGACACACGCTAGTGTGTCGCGCCAAGTTATAGGCAACAAACATCACAAAAAACATCATATCAATTCAATTGTCAAGGTTGTAAACCATTGTAGCGCGGCGCCATAGCGTCAATGTCTTATATCTTGAAGCATAGTTGGGCAGATTTCAGGTACTTGGGGAAAAGTAATAATGCGGTACAAAAGCTTAAATTGTGTTGAAATCGAGAGCAATGACCCATCTGACAAAAATTAACTCGTGTAGGAGTGCCAGCTAAGCTGCTTTCAATGCAAAATCTGACCCTCAATAACGTTGAAAATGTGTTACTAGTTATTACCTAGCTAGCTACTCCGCTCATCCCCGTGTTAAATCCCATAGGGTGATTATTCATCGATACCGAGATAACGGGAAGGTTTCCAGCTATGAAATTGGACGAATGGGTAAAGTACAATACGAACTGCGTACCTTTTGTGGTTTGGAACCTGGGGGCGTGACGGGGATGGCGTGGAAGGGCGCGTAAGTACGAAAATATTGTTATAACCATTGCTAGTATTGTGGGTATCGTCTCTCATTGGACGGCAAAAGTTCGGACAATGAGAACGTGTATACTGACGTGCGTGCCTAGACGCACAATAGTGTATCACGATAAATCTAAACAACATTACAAAGCAATTGTATTCACGTCCAATTCACGAAAAATAAACCAACTGTAAAAACAAAGCAAAATAAACAAAGCCAAAAACTGGTAAAGAGGCCACCAAGTTGAGAGTGGTTCGGCCCTTAAAGGAGTGATATCAACACACCAAAACTTACTAAATAAAAAAAAAATTACAACAAAATTAAAACCAAACCAAAGACCTGTAAAGAGGTGACTAAGTTGAGAATGGTTCGGCCTATAGGCAAAAGGTAGTAGCAAATTGTTGAAAACCAATTTCTTGTTGACGTGGCACTTTATTACACATCTGCACAGTAGTAGAGTTGAGTATAATACACAATTTAAAAAAAAAAAGGAGTGTTATCATATCAAAAACCAAAACTGGTAAAAGGTGCCGCCAAGTTCCGATTGGTTCAGCCCTTCAAAGGAGAGATATCAACACACTAAAACATTCGCCAACTTAATCGCACCGAATAATACTTTGGACGTTAAATGAAAACTTGAACATTGCTACCTAAAGTAGCAATGTTCTAGTTTTCATTTAACCTTCGAACCATTAAGCGGTGCGTTTAACTTGGCGAATATTTTGGTGTGTTGATATCACTTCTTTGAAGGGCCGAACCATTCAAACTTGGTGGCCCTTTTACCAGTTTTGGTTTTTGATATGATAGTTTTGTTTCTGCATCGATCCATCGCAAATTTGCCAAAATTAGCCTAACCCGCCGTGAAAGCTGACTATTGTTATAGGATGAACATTAGTGCGAACATTAGGGCTTGTTTTCTTTAGCTGTAAGTTAGTTTGTAATTAGGATAAACTGAGCGCATGGCTTGAAGGCCGAATTTTTGTTTTTGGCTCAATAAAGAATCTAATCTAATCTTAGTGCCAGTCACGGCGCGTCAACCAAAGTAAATACGTGTTTTATAATAACAAGATTTTTGATTAGATTTAAAATAGAATATGATCCGTAACATTAATCAGTTTTAAGGCCATTACTAATTTGTTTTTAACTATTTACGTTTAAGTTTCGAATTTCGGATTTTTGCGTATTGCAGTTGCTTCTACCACCACGCATCGAATATAAACGGCAATTAGGCGTAACGCGCTTGTGCGGTAAGCTGGTGCTAGCTGAATCGGCCGATCATGTGTCTTATTTTTACTTAAATCTCTACTAAACGTTAAAACGGGAGAAACTAACGCTGTGTTGGACTATGAATGGAGGATTTCTTTTCGTGAATGATACGGTAACGTCGAACTATTGTTGTTACCCTTTTACTGGTATCGAAACCGTCGCAAAGCCTTCTTTGAGAGTACTGGCCGTTGGAGGGCGCTATTAGTTGTAAGCACACGCAATCTGACAAATTGAAAAATAATAATACGTATACAAATATCGTATTATTCGTACAAGTATTATTCGGTGTGATTAACTTGGCTAATAAGATTAACTTTGGCTGCTTTTCCCTCGTTGAATATCACTACTTTCAAAGGCCACCCTGTTTGGAAACTTGGCGGCTTCTGTTAACTAGTTTTGGTTTTGGGTGGATATTACACCTTTCATAGAAGTGTGAATGTATAAAAGGTTTTATCGTCATATCTACTTTTTTTCGGGAAGAATTTTATGTCTATAAATGTTCAGTCTTCATTATCATATTTGCCATTGCCGAATTAGCCGTTACGTCCGGCAAATTGATATGATTTGGTTTATTGTATGTCCATACTTCACGTGTTTAAGTTTCTTCAATCCCATTTTTGAGCCACCGGCTAACAAACGCTAATTTCCGTTCGCTTCGCTCACTCAATCAGTACATCCCCTTTCAGTTGTATCTCCTCAGGTTAATGTTAATCTACGCAATGAAGCTGGAATTTCTTACTTAATCTCAATCTCATATACTTGGCCAATCATCTATTTGGCGGCTCCACACTAGCATGCGTCTAGATCAACCAGCAAACTTGGCGCATTACCAAGCCATACTTCTTTTTTTTTTTAATTACTTTTTTTCCTACGTTATTGTACCCTGTGCTAACGATCTTCATTTTGTTTCCAACTCTTCTTGCAGTGAAAGACTCCCAGTTGGACTCTTAGTTGGACTTGTTGTTTTTTTTGGGCCGTTGCATTTATTTTAGGCCTGATCATGCGCTATGACCTACCCTAAGTACAGCACACTAGGGCCACGCGCAATCCCCATTTTAGAAAAAGGCACTTCTCCATACGACGCTTTACCTGTCTGCCTAAATTTAGATTTGGCAACTATCCCCGAAAGTTGAGCTGTACAGGTGTCTTTTACCCTACGAGAATTCACATGGTTGCCACTGCACTTGACTGAGGTTGGCGCTAATGACCAAGCTATCGACGCGCCATTAAGCCTCATCCCCCCCCCCCGGTCGGGTTAAC
Organism: Lithobius niger; assembly: GCA_023313725.1. Taxonomy (NCBI): domain Eukaryota; kingdom Metazoa; phylum Arthropoda; class Chilopoda; order Lithobiomorpha; family Lithobiidae; genus Lithobius; species Lithobius niger. The sequence goes on along the minus strand of JAHWFP010050974.1, from coordinate 69,180 downwards.
TAGCTAGCTAGTTACTAGTAACATAAATCAACGTTATTGACGGCACGTTTTCCCCATAAAGGCCACGTTCCCACACGTTAATGTTAAGATTTCTTCGTTACTGGACCTAACACCCCCGATTTCAACGATTTGCAATTTCTACCTCATGGGGATCTACCGCCAAATTTACCGCCATGTAGATGAGATTTAATTGTTGTCAGAGCTTAATTATAATCAAATGTAAAAAGGCGGCTCACTAGCACACGCTGTCTTTTAACTATAACAAGCTTATACCTGATTTCAACCTACTGGTCGAAATTCCCCTTGCGGTAGAAATCTTTGCAAATCGTTGGAATCATGTGTAAACTTGTTGCAGTTAAAAGACACAGTCTGCTAGTGACCCGCTTTTTTACATCTGATGAGTTAAACTCTGACAACAATTAAAACTCGTCTACTTGGTGGCGACACACTAGCGTGTGTCTGGATAAATATGGACACACAAATAAAAACGATTAAAAACCAGCTAAGAGGTATGATTGGGAAATAATTTGATTGAGTAACTCTCAAAGGTTTTGATTTTAAAATAAGCTGTTAAGCAGAAATCTTGTGAAGTCTTTTTTTAAGATCGTCGTCGTTGCTTAACATTTTAAGCATTCGTTTTGGCAATTGGTTGATCGCCCACAACTTAAAATTTAAATTGATAAGTAATGCAAGACCAAAAAGAGTGTTTAAGTAGAAAAAAATAAAAAATTAGAAAAAAAAAGCGGTTCTCTTCTACTCCCCATCCCCCAGCATCTTTGATCAACCTCTTCAATTAACATGCCGATTTGCACATCTGTTCATTTCCCGCGGCACTCGGCTTTTTCCGTAGCTCGTTATTTCTCGGCTTCACTGGAGCATGCGCACATCGAATCGAACGGTTAACAGGAAAAACAGCCGCAAAGCGTTTCTTCCTTCTGATATCTCTCTAAGCTTGCTAGATAGCGCTTTGTGCAACCACACTGACTTGTAACGAATAGCAGCCCAAATGACCACGAGGCGAGCGAGGTCCGGTACTAGCATCCCTTATTGCCCTACGCTCCGCGATTTAGGGTGACCAGACCTGAAAAGGCCTGTATAGTGAAAAGCCCAGAAAGTACACAGCTGAAATTTTTAAAATACCATAACGCTTCAGTTTATTTCGTAACCATTATAAGGTATTGGTACCAGGTAACCTGCCTATGGTGTGACTCCATTGCAACGAAAGAGGTCACTTCACGAGACGGCTACTTGCCCGATGAAAACGAAACTTTGCACAAAATTAGAGGATTACCTAGGAGTGGTTCTTTAAAAAAAGATCAGGATTCCTTCATGACAGTGAGGAATAATGACCAAAGAACTGTTCCACATGTGGGATTCCAGTGGCTCCATTGTAAGCCATGTGAGGATGTACTGAAGGATTGGTGTTAGCCTCACTGCGAAGGAATGGAGTCAGGGAAAAATGGGGTGGTTGAGTTTTGACGATGAAGTTGGAATTTGATTGGAAGATGAGGGAACCGCGGAGATGCTGCGGAAACGACTGCAATGCAATGAAAGCGATCATATCACACACTATTCGCTTAATAAAAAACTTGGCGATGATTGAGTATGCAAAGCGAACGAAAATCAGCGTTTGTTATAGCCTTATTGCCAAGGAAGTGGTCAGGAGGAAATGGGGTGGTCGAGTTTTGAGGGTAGAGAAGCGATGACGACGTTGGAAGTTGATAGCAGGATGAGGGAACCGTGGAGATGGTGCTTAACCAAGGATGTGTATGGGGCGGAAATGAGGAGGAGCGGAACCAAGTAGGTGGTCCAAAGCAAGAGGTTAGCGGTAAAGAATGTCCGGTTCAGTATGGACCTTGAGAAGGAAGGCGGAATGAAAAAGAGGATTAAGGAAATAGAGACTGAACTATGAAGAAAGGAGATACAGTAGGAAGGGGATGGATGCGAGAAGTACGGAATGGATGGGAGAAGTGTCACACGGGAATTGAGAAAGTGTACTTTTGTTAGGAGCAGACCAGGTGCGCTGGGAGTGTATCGCTGCTTCGCTCCCATATGTCAGCCATGTAGTTGAAGGCGGCGTAGTTATTGGCATTACCATCACCAGTTTCTACTCTGGAAGTAGCCTTTGACCAAAATCAAGAGCCTAGCCAGACTTTCCAGTAAGAGACGGAATTCGCACGCCTATAGCATTAGAGCGACTTAGCAGGTTTAGTTTTCCTTCAGGTGGCCGAGTAAGGATTTATGACCTGTCTGTCCAATTACGTCCCGTTTCACCAAATCCCGTTTCGCCAATTACAGTTCACGAAGTTTAGGCACACGAAACATTTAAAACATTTAAACACGAACATTTATGACATGATAATGGTCAGACATTTATAGATAAACCCCCGTTTTGCAGAGTCCCGTTTTGCAAAATAATTTGTTTAAAATTACGTGCCTCGCTAACGCTACCGCACTCGCTCGCTACGGATAAATACATAACATCAGAAACCACAACTAACCAAAAATTACTTCCAATTAGGCATGCCTCTTTAACTTCTGCAATGTTAAATTTTTAAAGAATATTTTGATTCCGCGAAACGGAATTCTGCAAAACGGGAATTCCCGTCTGGAAAAGATAAACCATCACGTATATAACTAACAAAAACGTCAAATGTGCCGTAGAAAAGGGGGTTATATGAATGAATTTTCACTTGTTAAAATGTACACGGATAAAAATTGATGATTTTTAATTGAAATAATCAAATGTACAATTGAGAAAATTACATCTGTTTAGGTGCTGTTGTGCTTTACATTTTAAATATACGATTGGTTAAGCACAACAGCACCTAAACATATGTAATTTTCTCAATTGTACATTTGATTATTTCAATTAAAAATCATCAATTTTTACCGTGTACATTTTAACAAGTGAAAATTCAATCTATAACCCCATTTTTTACGGCACACTTGACGTTTTTGTTCGTAATTCGTGTACCTTTTTTACAGCTATGGCGTCGCGCTACAAAGCTTTATCCATGCAGTCAATTGTTGGTGGCCACTTTGAAACAATCCAACTCAGCTCTGAAAGCTTGCATCTGCGAAATAAATACGCCATTCTATCGTTTCTAGATACCAATTTCGAGGCCTCGAAATTAACAACGTAGCTTAGTTTGGTTTAAATCTATATCGTTTGGTTTAAATCTTTCACGAGCATTTATTTTGGAGCCATGGCCCGTAGCTTTACGCACCAATATACATAATCTTACCCTACTTACACATCGACTTATACACCATCAACCTTACCATCTTATTACACCACACTAATGCCACCTCCATCTTGACTAACCCTGCCAGTTATTGCCATACAGCATTATCACACCTGTTGCAATACGCTTCCTTCTTACCCCTCATCTCCAGCAGCACATCACATAGGCACAATGTAATAAGAGCCACCGCGCACAAGTCAAGGCAAGGCATCTCACCTTCTCTCTCCCATTTAGGGAAAGTTCCAGTGAGCCATAACAATGCCGATTTCACTTCAAGTCGCTACACCGCTACATATCACACCTGTTGCAGGACGCTCGCCTCATCCTCTTCATCTCCAGCACATCACATAGGCACAATGTAATAGGATCCACCGCGCACAAGACAAGGCCTGCTAACTTTCTCTCTCCCATTTAAGTTCCGGTGAGCCACAACAATACCGGTTTCACTTCGAGCCACCATCACACCACTACCGCAGAACAGCACACCACTTCACTCCTAGTGAGCTACTACACAACTGCCACCCCATATCGGCAGCAGACAAAAGCACAGACGATAGTACAGAGGAATGAGAGGGAGTGATGAGAGTAGGGGCAGGGGACGAGGGCATTTCACCCTTTAACAATCGACTTTTTAGCAAAGGCATAACACGTGCACGAAGAACGGATCTGGAGTTTGCTGAGTGGCATTGTTCCGTAATTACAATGGTTCAAACAATGTAAAACAATCAAAATGATCATTTAGGGTCCCGTAACTCCAGAACGGCTCGACCAATCGAAAAAGTGGTCTCTGTGAGGGTAAGCCCAAGGAAATTTCTTACCTAGATCATGTTTCAGAGTTTAGGTAGGTGCAGTAGTTTTTTCTGAAACCGTGTCACGCAAGAACAAGAACAAGCACAAGAACATGAAAAACCACAACAACAACAAGTGAACAGTTTTCAAATTTCCGTATGTCTCCGTACGTTTACTCTTGCACGGAAATGTATAAAAGTTGTATAAATATACCTTTTATACCTATATACTATCTGGCCAAATTTGGTCGAAATATACTATTGAATAGGAACGGAGAAATTAATAGTTTTAGTTATGCTGGAAAGAGGGCTTCAATCATATATATATATTCTTAAAAGAGAACCTTGGCATTGATGTAGTGACAACCTATCATTCTAAACAATTATATTTAAAGTACACGTTTTTCCGTCTGTATTGCCAGTTTTCGAAACGCTAATAAATCAACTGGGCTTATTCTACCACTGCTTGTCTCTGTTAAATATTTGCCTTTTAAAGCTCAATTACATAGAAATAAGGTATTAAATTTCCTGTGCGTAAAATTTTGTCAAATTAGAATTGGCGAAATGGGATTTGGTGAAACGGGATTGGCCCCGGAGGGCAAAACTGTTAATCCGCTTTTTGTTTGGTGAAACGGGATTTGGCGAAACGGGAGTTTACACTCTGTCCACCGTGGAGGGAGGCGTTTCTTGAGAGCAATTACTTGCTTTGGCCTTTCTGAAGGCTGATACGCCTGCAGAAAGAAACTTTCAGCAATATGTGGCCTTCTTTCGTCCAATTGAAGAGGGAGAGTCAGGTCTTTACTGATGGGTCGAGGGTTGATTTGGCGGTTAGTTGTGCTTATGTTTGTGGCTTACTGGTCTGCGCTTTCAGACTACCATAAAACTTTTCTGTGCGTGTGGCAGAACTAAACGCAATTAGTCGTTCCCTTAGCTTTGCTGCTAGATGTCTGCAGAACCATTCTGCTGTCTTCACATATTCCATGAGTGGAGCGCTTTTGTTAACGCCATCCCATGTTGCAGTCAATCCATCAGCATATCTTAGTGCCATTGTTAGAAGTAGACCAAATGTAACCCTATGTTGGATCACAGGACACCTTGATATCCTGGTGCTCCACCAGCGGTAAGAGATCTGCCACTTTTAGCATCTGAAGCTTTCTCCGTCCTTCACGTCAAACTTCAGGGTCTACGCAGGAGGAATGAAATCAAGTTACTAAGTTACTAATACCAAGCTGTGTACAATAAAGCCCGTTGTTTCGGTCTGCGATAGTCGTTGCGAGATAGTCTGGAGGAGGTGGTCGTGGCTCTGGATTTGCAAGAATTCCTTGACAGAGATGCGCCTGTGTGCATCACTTGCACTTCTCCATCACTGAACGGGCATCCCTTGTCTGTTGTGGGATACGTGAAAAGCTTCTAGAAATCCAGGAATTCTTCTAAAGGCTATCCGATTCTTAAAAGAGATAAGGCTGTATAACCTACATTATTATTTTTTTCGGTCGTCTTTGTTTTAGGTATATGTAAACGTCAGTCAAAACACGTTTTGCCTCCGCAGCTCTTCGCTGCATATTGTGTCTTTTGTGTTAACTGAACAAATTTTAGCCTACACATCTTTTAGTGTATCTTAGCCCCATCTGCTGTGTTGGCATCCCTTTCGCTCCCTCTCTACGTTTTTCAACTAGTCATTTGTTTTCAGCATTACTTGTTTTGCAATGGTTCCCTAAATTAGGCACATATTTTAAAAGTATGGGCGCAAATAACTATTGTGTTGCCGTGCCCTTCCTTCCACATCTAGACACACGCTAGTGTGTCGCGCCCAGTTAGGAAACAAACATCACATCAATTCAATTGTCGAGGATGTAAACCGTTATAGGGCGACGCCATAGCGTAAGTGTCTTATATCCAGAAGCAAAGTTGGGCGTATTTCAGGTACTTGGAGAAAATAATAATGCGGCACAAAAACTTAAATTGTGGTGAAATAGAGCGTAATGACCCGTCTGACGAAAATTAACTTGTGTGGGAAAAATTAACTTGCTAAGTGGCTTTCAATACAAAATTTGCAAATGTATTACTAGTTTCTAGTTACCAGTTTCTAGTTTCTACTTCACGTAAGTGGCTGACTGCATGGCTGGCAACTTACGTCGGACAGAGCCTCCAAAAACTCAAGAGACATGATCACGGCCCACAGATCTAATTTTAAGTTGCAATTCGAGTCAAACTCTTTAGTTAAGCTATCTACAGGGCACACCTCACCACTTGATAAAGTCCAAACTTTGTTTACTGAAAAAAAAACACCAGGGCCAGAATCAATCCCGAATCCTTAGTTATTTTAACACATCAGCTACCAATGCATAACCTCCTAGTTCCTGATAAGAAAATATATATTAAAGAATACTTTCCTATAATTGAAACACTAAAACATAATAAGTGTGCTAGAAAAGGGAAATGAGAAATATACGCAACAGCAAACCCCAGTAAAGTAGACTTGACGTGAGAAGTACGTAGTACTGAAATTTGCATGACCCGTGTCTTTCTTGCTTGGTTTCCAAGAGGAAGGTCACGGCTCATTACTTCGCCTCCCGTATTCGCCTTTTTTGAAAGGGAATATGTGTGGGGTTTCGTTTTTTAATTGTATATATATTTCTTTTAAACCACCATTAATGCTGGGAGACACGGCAGCTTTTACTATGTTTAAATTTTAGCTAAAACCTGATGACGGAATAGGTTAAATTCCAAAACGTTGTTTTGTTTGTCTAGCGCAACTGAAGCCTTTTTTTTTTTTGTACTTATATTTATTTGTATGTTGCAAGAAGCAGGGAGCGCTAAATAGGTTGTCAGATCTTGAGTCTGTCTCTTTCCAGCTTGTATTTCTCTAAGCTTCGAACCAACCACCTTGGTGCACGTGAGCGCTGCAATCAGGTTCATTAAGACGCCTGGGGTCACGAAGGCTCTAATCCCAGGCACAAACCCGCTCGTAAGCCACGATTGATCACCTCCCCTCCCCCCCATCTCCGATTCGCTATTAAAATTTTCACGAGGGGACGTTGCCGTGGTTCCTTAACTGGTAAACTCGTAATTTCCTTACCTCAATTCTTTCTTCTTCTTTTTTTTTTACTACTTCTTGCTCTTTCTAACCTTTACTTCTAGCGTCGTCTTTTATATCAGATTTTATACCGAATAAACTTTAACTCCGCGTTTTATTAATTCTTTATTTTTACTCTGGTTTTTCGATGTGCGGGCAACCGTGAGGTCGTTGTTTCGAAAGTCTTACGACTGCAGAACACGTGGCTGAGATCTTTCTAAGGCTATCCTTACTCATTTCCACTAGAAGGCATCATCCCCTCTTTAATGATTTTAAATATCCAAATATTTTCTAACCTGCTAACCTATTCAGTAATGGCTGTCGACGCGCCATTAAGCCTCATCTCCCCCCAACCCCTATTCAGTACCGTTGTGGGCTTTTAGTGCCATTGACATCTGGAAACTGACCTGCGGTTATTTTATGTTGTAAATTAGTAGCTCGTTACTTTGTTTACATGAAACCAGTCGAGAGGCATTAACTTTGTTTTTTCCTGAGTATTATCCAAATACTTCACAAATACAATGACATTTATATTGTACTCTTCAGCTTTATAATATAGTACTAACAAACGCGGTGCAAAGCACAGATGATGTTGGATGCAATGATTGTAACGTTGGCGCGGTTTGGGTAATAAACGCTGATTTTAGTTCACTTCGCTCATTCATCAGCGCATCCCCCTTCAGTCGCTACTCCCTAGGTTAGCGTGAATATACGCAATTAAGCTGGAACTGTTTTAAAAATAAACAAACTGGATATTTAGTCCGCTGGTAACGCGGTTGCACGTTTCTGCTGCATTTAAATGTTAAGTATATAGCAGTTGCCTTGTGTACCTTAATTGTTCAATAGCAGTGGCCATTTTAGTGGTCAGCTAGCCAAGTAGACATATGCTGGTCTCTCGCCCTCCCTCTGTGTATATATATATATAAATTCACTTGTATTGCTTTCATGCTTGACGCCAGTTTTTTGTTTTTGCGTGCCAAAATTATCTTGGTAAATGTTTTCTACTTTCTTATTGAAAGTTAATGATTGGCGAGCATCAGATTACTATTGTAGTTTCTTTCCACCCTCCATTCTGCAACCGGGTAGGGGGATGACGTCATGGGAAAATTCGTGGTCTGTAGTGGTTTGTTTCCTGTACAACTTGGAGGTTTTCCAGGCACTTATCAAAAACTCCGTTCCAGACTCGCTCCTTTCAAAAGTTACTTTTCACAGTTTACAAAAAGTTTGAGTCCACTCCAGTTTTCGTATAAAAGCTAACGTAGCTTCGGCTGTCTGCACGGTTAAGGTTCCGTTACAGAAACGCTCAAAAAAGGCTTTTAACTGCAATTTTTTCGTTCGAAGTTGTTACGTTTCCATAGAACAGTAAAAGCCCGTTACAAGGGTTTCTTCGTCCATATGGAAAAATGATCGAGTCATTGAACTAATGCTGAATTCTGACTAGGAAAAATAAAAGAAGTGGGACGCATCAAAGCTTCTACTTTCTCTTCCTGTGTCTTCTTGCGAGTGAGTGAGTTTTTGTGTAAATGGTCAGTTTGCCTTGGGCCACACAATGTCTTTTCGTCTACTGTCTCGGACTCTTCCTATCTTGTATAGGAGGACTTTTTCGTCTTAGTTTTGCCTTTACTTCGAAGCCACTGCCTCAAGACACTTTTCTAAAAACCCTCTTTTCTTTTCTCTGTTTCTCTGTTCATCCATCTAATCATCCATTTGTCTAGGTAGGGAGTGGTCATTATTTATACCCACGGTGGCAGGGGGGGGGGGGGTGGAAATTGCGTGGGTCAAGGATTTTCTTGACCCTCTCGAGGGAGGGTTATACATTTTTAGGCCCGTAACACTAACCAAACGGGGAAAAAAAGTCATTTGTGGACCTCAAAAATTACACTTTCACCAGTCAGAATTCCTAAAAACGCCGTAGATTGGGGGGAGGTGGGGGGAACTACGGCGAGCCCGAGTGTCATCCGGTGAACAGTTCTTTAAAACAGCTATCCTAAAAAGGTTTTTGCACCATGGGATATTTCACTTTTCACGTGCTGACGTTGTGAAGGGCAAAGACATGTTGACTCTCACTACCTTATTGTAGCCCTTATACATCAAAAGTTATTCAACAGTTGTGCTTTCTTCCATTGATAAACGATTAAAAATAGAAAGCCATTTCAGCGTACATAAAGTAAACAATATGTGACGTTTCAAAGCAGTCCACGCCTCGTTATCAAGCAATACAAGATATGGCTAAGAAGCCAAAGTCAAGTAAAACGCTTTAAAATCCACAAAAACGTAAAAACTCAAAGCACAAGAATAAAATATTTTTAAAAACTGAATAAAGTAGCTTAAAAACCATCAGTACGGAACCTGATCTCCCGTCAGATAATGGACTTCTCACTTGCACTAGTAGGGAAGAGGTCAGGTTGCCGACTGGCAGTTTCTCAGCTGTCTTAGTTCCATTTTTTTTTTATTATTTTTATTCTTTTGCTTTGGTTTTTTACGTTTTCGTGGATTGTAAAGTGTTTTACTTGACTTTGAATTCTTAGCCGTGTCTTTATTGCTGGTAACGAAGCGTTTATTGTTTCGAAACTTCGCATATTGTTTATTTCATTTGTACTGTAGTAGCTTACTATTTTTATTTTCCTTACATCTTAGTCCTTGTACTAATTCAGCCCTATACCATTACGCGGATCTTGGTGGAGGTCAGGCATTACAGGTATCCTGTGTTTGATGTGGATAAGTGAGATGCTACCAGAAATCCTAGTTGATAATCCAGGGAATTTTTTGAATATCAACAAATTCTTTAAAGAGATAAGGCTCTGTAGCATATATTTAGCTTGGTTTTTTGATTTTTTTTTATTATTTTTTTTATTAAACAACCTCAGTTTGCCTGACGTTTATTCTGTGGCTCTTCAGTCCCATTTTCTGAGTTGTTGACCCGTTTACGTATTGGTCGGTCACATTGCATCCTTTTGAGGGAGGGGGAGTGCTAGCTGATTCTTGATGGTGTTTGTTGCCGCCATAGCGCGTTACTTGGCCAATGAGGCTGTCGTCCTGTCCGGGATTTTTTTTTTTTTTTTGTATTTTTACAGGAGGTACACATATATGATAAGATCTAGAAGTAAAAAAACAATAATTTATAGGCGAAGCCGGATGGTTCCCCGATCAAACAGAAGGCCCACAGCAATTATACACATGAAGCAAATTTAATTTTCGGCAATGTTTTCCTTGCCTTGTTTACAATTTAAACGATTAAAAACACTAAAACAACAGGAACAAACTCAAGAAGTCCACAAACGTGCCGCCATCTTGGATAAGATGCAGATTTGGGGTTTGTTTAACATGTCTGTAATGTGTGGCGCAGTGGGACCCCGAACCTTAGTCACTGCACTGTGACTAAGGTCGGCATTAATAACCTAGCTGGTGACGCGCCTTAATGCTCAATCCCCGTTTGTTTGCAGCTTTTCAGCTGCCTCATCAAATTGTGTACTAAGTTAGGCTAGTTTATCAAAATGTAGGCGCAAATAAGCAATGTGCTGACGTACCCTTCCTTTGATATTATTATTTCTTCAGAGGCTCGTGAACCTAAAGGTGACCCCTAGCTGTCGACGCACCGTTCAGCCTTGTTCCCCATCCTCCTCAAAGGTGTACCAGAACCCAAAGAACCAATGAAGCTAAGTCTTACGGAGGATGGAACCGGGACGAACATCATCAAGATGGTATAAATTAACAATCACATGCCGGACCGTAAGTGGCCAGCGACACCAGTGACAATAAGGAGGACTAGCCCCACTCAAAGTGAATCAATGAGTATGATTGGTGTGACCAATATGTAAACGGATCACCACCACCTCTAAATGGTGACTGCGGCGACAAGCCGAGTGCCATGCCTGGACAGTGTTTTTAATAGCTCGCAACTTATTGCCGTATTGTTTGTCCCACATGGGTTGCCAAGCAGCATGCAACCTCAAACGTAAAGTTGTAGGCGTCCGAGGGAACAAAGCTAAGATCCCTTTCGAGAGTACCAGAAAGGGCCCCTGTTTCTGTCTCACGTTCCCGAAGTTGCGGATCAATTCTGGCCCCAGCCCATACCTGGGCAATCAAGACACGAAGGTCACCAAAAATGTTTTCGTTCTCAGTCGATTGTGGTGCTAAAATTCCTAGGTATTTCCTAGAAAAATATGACTCTTCTCCGTCTCGAGATAACTTTTATCAGTTAAAAATGTCGTTAAGTCGACTATTTTCCTCCCCCCCCCCCCTCCATCCTTTAGCCTGTTAGCTTCCATCCTTTGGCTATTTTTTGAAGTCTGAGTCTGGAACACGCCAAAGGTTACCAACCATTCCTGTACAACAAGAAGACGTTGCTTTCCTTCTCTGATTAAGACGAATTCTACCTCCCTTGAGACGCGATGGAGATTGATCGCCAGCCAATCGGAAGGCGAGATGCCCTTTCCTCCTCGCTCTCTCTATCTCTCTATTTCTTGGAAAAGCTTTTCGCTACTGCAAGGCTGCGCTATTCATTGGAGTAATAGGAGTAACCCTTCGAGATGTCACACTTTGCTACTCTCATTTGACCTTGTATCCGATTTCCGTTCTTAATTAGTCCAGTCAGGTGTGAAAACCGTCTCCTGGTACACAATAACAACACCTGAAAGTTCGCAGGATTCTTGACTTGTATCCATGAAAGGTAAAATGGACGCTTTAGTACCGAATTAAACGGCTGCCAAGCTGACGACAAACATCTTAATTCGTAACTGAAATGATATCTAAAGGTTGAAACATTTTGACATCTTAGTTGAGCTTAGAGACCGGGTATTTATGTCTGAGGGGGAGGAACCGCAGGAATTGAAAAGTTGGAATGAGGGGGGGATGTTAGAATATTTTTGGCTCTCTGATGGGGGGGGAGTTTTTTTTAAGGTCTTGAGAGTAGGAATCATCGAAAATTTGGGTGATCCCTACTTTCAAGACCTTAAAAAAACCTCTTCCCCGCATCAGAGGTCCAAAAATATTCGAACATCCCCCCCCCCTCCTTCCACCATCACAAAAAGTAAGCTTTTCTTATGTCTTTTCATATTAAGCGTAGGTCTAGATGATTTTCTCTGGACTGAGTAAAAAAAATTCAGGTTCTCAATTGTGTGGAAAGCGAGCCATGACTGAAAAGTTTGTTCTTAAAAATATTCAAAAAAGTTTTCCTTTTTCCACCTTTGGATCGAGATTCATGACTCATGATGGTAGAATAGCTTTTTTATGTAAAGGATGCATATTGGCATTACTAAGGAAGATGGAGACATGGAGTCAGCATGCCCATTACGGATGGGTCGGTAACAAAAACCGAAACCGAATTTTTGGTTTTTACTGAACACCAAAACCGAAACCGATTAGGATTTTGTGTCGGTTTTTCGTATTGTATTTAAAATAAATTAACAATTTATTTGTTGTTTTACATTTTTTAATCAATTTTCATTTTCTACATATAAATGACATCAGAGCTCCTAGACATTAAAAAGAAAATAGTATAGGAAAATAGTGGTACAGCGATCCCCAAGGTCTACGTCGATGCTGAAAGTGAAACAGGAGTGAGTTTGAAGCTATTAGAAGCTGTTACAAGAAACAAAAAAACTAGAAATATCTGGTTGGGGTAGATGGTGGCAAAAACCGATACCGAAACCGAAACCGCGGTTTTGTGGGCGTGAAAACCGAAACCGGAACCGAAGTAAAAAAAATGAAACCTACCCATCCCTAATGCCCATGCCCTTCACTGCATCAACATGTGCATTAAGAAAAATAACCCACGGTGAAAAAATATTTTTAGAATGTGGTTTTAAAGAACTATTCACTGGATGACACTAGAAATAACGTCAAAATGTTATAAAAACTTACATGATGTGGAGGGGACGTTACCGTCGGCGTTTTTAGAAATTTTGTCTGCTGAATGTGTCATTTTTTGAGATATAAAAATGACTCTCCTCTAGTTTGGTAGTGATTTTTGTTTGACACCCCCTCCCCACCTTGCTCCCCCACTCGAGAGGATCGAAAAAATGTACGACCACCCCCTAAATTTCCTCCTCCTACTCCCCCCCCCCCCCCCACGGTGACAAATAATGACCGGTCCTTAGTTGCTGACCGTAACATCATTTAGCTAAAATCAGTGTTTAAAGTGTGTGCACTAACACATGTGCTCCGTCATAATGTGGGTTCGGTACAATGTGTTTATTATTAGCGATCGCCTATTCACAGCTACATTTTACTTGGTTTAGTAATTTAATGACAGAGTAAGAGTTACTTTACATTAAATCCAGGCAGTGAAAAGATGGAACTAAATACAGCATACAATGTCCTACTCCCAGTAGTCCCAAAGTCGAGTACTTTTTTTATATTTTTGTGTGTAATTATTTGTCATTCAGTATTTCTGTTTATTTTTTGTCCGCATATCAGCTTTCCTTCCGCACAGCAGTTCTTTAAACCGACTCTTTTTTTGATCAGAGTTTGGCTTCTCTTCGATCTGTTTACACTTTGAAAATCTTCTCCACTGCCTCTCTTTCTTCCCTTTGGTCTTGTACAATTTTTGAAACTTCTGTGAAAAAAAAAGAAAAAAGAAATTAGATTTTTTTTATCCACGTGTTATATCCACTGCAGTAGTATTATTGGTTGTTGTTTTGGAAAACAAGAAGCTTAACAAAAGTATCTGTAGCCAGCAGCCAAGCCAGAATCTCTGAACACACCAAAGGGACCTAAATGGATTTTTTTTCTTTATGTCTATTTTTAGAAGTAAGTACTTTCTTTTCTTAAAAGCCTTTGGCTTTTGTGATGCGTTGGAGGCACTTACTGAGAACCTCACAGCCATTCGGTTTAGATCTAAATCAAACGTGAGCCCAAGCCTTACTTACTTACCGACCAGACTCAAGTAGTTTGTGGCTCTATCTACCACCACCATCTTGGTTCGGCAACAAGAACAACAGGGTCATATATCTTGTTCCTTGCGTTAAATCCTGACGGCAAATACTCCAACTTCAGACCTCCGTCGATTTCTAGAATGGAAGCATTACGTAGAATACCTATGGTTTTTTTATGTTGGCCCTTCAGACTTTAGAGACTCGTTCAAGTTTTGTTGTGTGGATAGAACTTGGTGTTGAGGCTTGGCCCTCATTCTTTTTTACTCATTTAGGGGTAACTTAAATGTACCAACCAACACGGTATAACATCACTGATGAAGGCTCTTTCCTCCCGTTTTTTATTGCCGGTTAAGTCCGGAAGTCGTTAGCGCGTTGCAACTGGGGGCCTGCCCCCTCGTTACTCCATCCTAGCTTTTGGTATTTTAGCGCTCGACAAAAAACCCTTGGTGTATACTTGTCTTACGGTTATTACCATATTAATGAATCCTTTTATTACCTCTCCGGTAAATAAATGGAGCCATGAATGAGCTTCCGAGATTTCATCATAAAACCTGATGGGCTGATGTTTTTTTGCTCTTTTTTTTTCCTTCTGCGTTTTCACATTTGGATGATGTTAACGATGAGATTACTTGTTACCGATGTCAAGATGGCGCCTTAAAACAAAAAACCGTATCTGGCTGCAAGGTAATCAAAGAATAATTCGAATTTAAACATGTGGACGCCATTTTAAAGGAAAGTTTCTTGCGAAATGGTTCTTACAGTTTTCTTACTTGTGCGCTGGCGAGACATGACCAAGTCGCCAGGCTTCGCTTGTTGTATTGGTGTTAAAAAAAAAAGAGTTAGAAAACAAAGAAAAGTACTTTAGATTTTAAATTTAGAGCAACGACGCTTCAAGGAAAGTCTGAGCCGAGTGTGAAGTTTGTACTCAACTCGGCTCGTGGGCTCAGCCTGAAAATTCGATTCCGGTCAAAATGCAATATCTCTGCCAATTTTGGACCGATTTTGACATACAAACATTCTAACTTGATTGTCTCCATGAGAGCTTTACCGTGGTATGGACCAAGTAGTAGATATCCGTGAGTCCTTGTCGATTTAACGGCTATAATTGCTCGCGAGCAAGAAACGGCTAGTCCAATATCGAGGGGGGGGGGGGAGGGAAACACGAGTGGGCGAAGCCTGGATAAATTAAACCCCAGATAAATTAAACGCATTTTGGAATTGATTAACGTTGCATCGGTGATTTTTGCAATTTTCCATTCGAATACAGCTTTTTTACTTTGGTTTCGCCCCTTTTTTTTTGCTTTCGTCCACTTTCACTTTTGCTTTCGTCCATTGTTGTATTTGTACAGACGACAATGGACGAAATAAAAATTAAAATGGACGAAAGCAAAAAAAAAAGGACGAAACCAAAGTAAAAAAGCTGTATTCGAATGGAAAATTGCAAAAATCACCGATGCAACGTTAATCAATTCCAAAATGCGGTTAATTTATCTGGGGTGAAAAGGTGGAATAGACCAAATTTTCGATACTCCCTAACAAACAAGCTCCCCAGTTGACCTCCAACATTTTCCGACCATTAAACTGTGTTCATTTTGACTTGTTCATAACAATGCTGCAAAAGGACAGCTTATAAAATGCAGGAACATTTCAAGAAAATGCCGTGTTCTAGTGACGTGGTCGAAAATTGTTTTGAATGTCAAATTCTGAAGGTTGATTTTCAAGGAAACATTGGTCCCATGTATTCTAAATTTATTCAAAACGCGTTAGCTATCTCCCCATGGAAAAAAAAAAACTTATTTGTTACAAAGCAGTGTCAACAAAAAAAATTAGTGGAGAGAATAGCAGGGAAATATCAATGATGGACACTTATCTAAACTTTTGGCACTATCTAACACTTCTCAATTCTAAAAGAACGTTTGTCTTACGTGACGTAGTATATTTCACACAATTTAAAATGGTTTTTTTTTTATCATTTATTACATTGTGTTTGATTTTCTTGACAATAGCTGGCGCTATACCGTCAGCCGTTCCGCTCCACCGAACCGCCGTTCAGCCGTTCAGCTGAACCGCCATGGAATGCCGCTGAACGCCGCCGCTGAACCGCCGTTCAGCTGGACCGTTCAGCCGAACCGCCGCTCAGCCGTTCCGATCCGCTCCGCTGTACCGTCAGCCGTTTTGCCTTTTTCTAATGCCACCAATCGTTCATTTCTAACAATTATTTCCAAGAGAGCAAAGGTTTGACATCGCACGGTAAATTTGTTTAGAAATTTAATCTCTATGTAAAAGGGAAGAATAGACCGAATCACGCGAACGGAATCTTCATACCTATTTACGGTGCCTTTTGGACTTGAATGTCCGACTGAGCGGGAATTGAACCCACGACCTTTGAGACAAAAGGCCGAAGTTCTACCGCTCAGCCATACTGACACAGCCAAAAGAAACACCCATAAGTAGCATTTAACACGCACACATATGCGTGCATCTGCATTGGAGGGGCCCTTGTTTGCGCGCCACACACCAAGGGTGCCTTCGAAAATTAATCTGGTTGGATCACGCAAAAGTAACTCTCGTTGCTTCTACACATCACGAATTCGTAGCATTTTTAACCCAATATCGCCACTAGAACGATTCGTCATCGTATCAACTCTCTTTCACGTGACAGCAATAAACTACAAGGCAGTATTATTTTGAACAGCAAGCAGGAGTTTATTTAGGTACTTGCTGTTAGATACGTTGAAGCATTAATCACTATTTTCTGAAGCTTATTTGTAGAATTATAACACCGAACGCAACATAAACTCGTCCACCTGACACAGCGAATTAATGTAAATAAATGCAACGGTCCCCCTTGTTTTTATCTCGTTTCTGATTGGTCGATATTTGATTCGTTTGCAATGTTAGGCCCCTGTTACCCCAGTTACCCTCACGAACCAATCTCTGCGAGCATGGTTTGGTCGGTTGTTAAGTTTACTGCCTAAAGCGTAATTTGAATGCCACGTACAGGCAATTGTCTAAAATTAAGCTAGATCAGGGGATTATGACGCGACATCTCGCACGACTTACGCAATTAGTACATGTAACTGTGTGTTTTTTCGCAACCTGAGTTACTTTGGTCAATTTTCAAAGGAACCCCGAAAACAATAAAAAGTGAAAAATTTTGTAAACAGGACGGAAAGCCAAATGGCCTCGAAAAGTGATAAATAAATACTGATACAAACCTATTCAGGCAGCCTGATATTTAAGTCCAAAAGGCAACGTAAATAGGTTTGCATTTGCATTTATTTATCACTTTTCGAGCCCATTTGGGTCACCGTCCTGTTTATGGGAAAAAAAACTTGTTAACTTGTGTAAAAATCTTTTATGAAACATAATTCAATCCATCTTTTCGGCCATAATACCCGAGTGCC
Source organism: Lithobius niger (assembly GCA_023313725.1). Lineage (NCBI taxonomy): Eukaryota > Metazoa > Arthropoda > Chilopoda > Lithobiomorpha > Lithobiidae > Lithobius > Lithobius niger. The sequence goes on along the minus strand of JAHWFP010050974.1, from coordinate 51,786 downwards.
CCTGTGATATCCTTAAGGAACCCTTAAATCTTAGCACTCCTACGACCCATACACCTCCGTAGTGTTCAGCAGAGTTTTTTCCTCCAAAACTGCGAACTTAATTTCCAGCATGATTATGGCGTGAAAAGAGATCATCGTGAGCTACGGCATTTTTATATAAAGAAGGGTTGGATTTATTGATATTATTTGCACACTGTAAATCTTATAAGTGTCCGAATCAAATTCTAAAAATGAATAGGTATTACTGTAACTGAAACCTATCTTGTTGCTTACTATACCTGTACGAGAAACTGCCTATGAAGATTGTTGCCTTTCAACTTTGTTGACTGTTGTTTATTGTTGTTGTTTGCTAGACTGTTAAATACGCTCACGACAGAGAGACAAGACAAGGGCTATTTTGTCAACGAATTTCGGCCATTGTGTGTGTTTGTGTGTGTGTGGGGGGGGGGGGGGAATTGAAGCTTGTCCCACTGCACCAGGCCTGGCCTCAAAGAGTTAATAAGCTATACCTGCAACGTTGAGTGTTGCTAAGGAATGTCCAGTGTTATTATCTAACTGACTAAGCATGTAGAGTGCTTCATTATTAAAGTTACAGTTGTAACTTAATTGAAGCCTTGGCTATTCATCAGAAATACATTGTGTGAGCTACCAACCAACCATTCGTGAATCCCTTTAAGTAATGCCCGAGTACGCATCTGGCTATAAGCGAAAGCCCAGTCTCGAGGCAGAGAAGGTCCTACAAGTCCCGCCTGCGGCTGCAAGCCAGCTTTGCATGGTCTTCTCTTCGGATTAAATTCGTTATTTTAATGAAAGTCCGTGCGAAATCTATTCCCGCCTTAGCGAAGCGTTGCTTAGCAATCGCTGCCAATTAAGGGGAGGAGGGGGGGTTGTAGGTTTCAGTATTTCGTGTCCAGCAGGAGCTCATCATGCAGACGCACGCGCTCAATCCCCCGTACATGCTCCACGTGAACACGTGACGCATTAGGGCAGTGCTGGATATTCAGCCACATTTTACAGACTGAAAAGTTTGCCACCGAGAAACTTTTTTAGTGAGGGAGGGTTTGGTGTTAAGCCTAACGGGCTAAAAGTTCAGTCGGTGTTCACTCCAAAACATCCCCATCTAACTAAAGCACTTACTTAATGGCCAACGCTAAGCTTTACCTCCAGCATCCCCCCTTTTCTGTTTTTATTGGGTGTTTGGTGGGATTAGCAGGCTAGCGTTCCATCCTCTAAAGCCATCGAGAGCACGCGCTTGTTTACGTTTTATTCGTCGCATTTAAATGGGCGGCGACAAGATTCAATTTCGAGAAGAGACCCAGGCTAAATCTTCCTCAATCGCAGTTTTAACAAAAAAATACTCGTTTGTTTTCTATTTGTGACTGGTTGTGTATAAGAAAGGTGCACCTGTTTAATGTTTTTAGCCGAACGTAGCACTTTTTTGGTATTATAACTGATAAACGTGATGAAATTAATTACGTGGATTTCGAAAAAAAGGATTCACACTTGATAATGACCAGCATTTACTCCGTTGACAATAATAGCAGAAATTATACAACAAGTTAGGCACGAACAAATATTTGCCTAAAGGGTGACGCGGAGCATTGCTCCTAGCCGTTGAAGAAGTGGAGCCACAGGACTTCAACAGTTTGTTAAAATGCAAATTGTTGCCTGGGAAACAATTGCTACTGCATTCGTTTTCCACTCTAGGATTTCAGTGGAATCTTCTAGATCGTTGAGTCACACATTGCACATGCGTAAAGATTGGCCAGACTTCTTTACATGTTAATTCATGGACAGCTGCACATGAATATCACTAGTCACCTGGTGTATCCTAAGATGACCATGTTCATATTTAAACATCTTGACAATAACTCTAGCGATTATGGGAGGTGAGACACAGCTTAAGAAAATTTTGGGAAATTGGTGATTTTTGGTGTTTGAATATACTAAATACGTTGCACTACGAAGTAACAAGTTCTCCCAGATTTTCAACGTTAATGTGGCATTGAGGATTGCTTTCTTGGGTGTAGAAGGAAACCGTAATGGTAACGTAGAACTTAAACCTGCCACAAGTGGTTCCTTTACTATTTGTTCCAAATCTAAAAGTCGTCACTTTTGGAAATCTTCTCATCCATTTTATATCCATTTTTGAGCCTGGTTGCAAAACAACTGTGGAAGATAAGTTGTCAATGGGAGCCATTTTCGTGCCCTCGTGTATGTAACTAAGCGTTATTGGTTACGTGGTCATCTGTTGGTGCATTCAGTGACTCAATCAACGGAAACCCAAGATTCAGATTTTAATAAAAAAGAAGCTATAGTCAAGATCACATATAAAACCTACGACGTTTCAGGGATATACAGCACCCCGTTATGAAATCCATAAGGTCGCAATCAAACTTCGATATATAAATACATTAAAAAATCGCAACGTGCCAGAATAAGGCATAGTCAAAGGCAATGAAACACGTTAAGATTTAAAAGTTTAAAAACGAGTGAACCCAAATTTCAACAGCAAAATAAACGGGGAAACTCGGGGCCGGATTAAGGCAGGGACATTTGTTCCTGGCCCCGAAATTCTAAGGGGCACCTAGCTAAACAAAATTTATCTCATAATGTTTGACAAGCAAGACTAAAAAAAAAAATGGATAGAATAAGGAGAAAATATTCTAAAAGGTAAGATGAGAAGTAACTGACAAACAAAACTCAAAAATACAAAAATTCTACACCTTTTCACAATTTTCTTCCATTTACCCCTAGATAAGGAGCTGTTTACGTGAAAGAGAATTATGGGAAGGGAACGAAGTGATATCTTGTTGTGATTTATTTCTTCATATTTGCAGGACTAAGATGGTTCCCCATTTATTTTGCTGCTTTGCCGATGGAATTTGAGTTCTCTGTTTATAAACTTTTAATTGATTTCATTGCCTTTGACTTTACTGTAGCATGTTGCTGTTTTTCATGTATTTGTGTATGTCCTGCCGTATGTCCGATTTCCAAATTGTCATGTCTGTATTCATTGAATCACCATAAAATCTCCCAGTGTTCTTTTTGTTGGACCCCCAGTGTAGCTTACCATGCGAGTGCAGTTGTACTGTGCAGTTTACTCCTCGGTACAATCTTAACTAATCCCAACTGCATATCACGTTCTAAGGTCTTCCGTGAAAGTTTAAGGCTCTTATCAAACACACTTGTACACTAAGGACTTTAATTCGTCTTTAAATAATTTACCAACAGCTTATTCTAAAGAAATATAAATTGACGTTCTTGCTTGCTTCTCTTGTATCCCTAAAGGTCACTTTTATTTCTGCTTCGACGCATCGGAAGCTTCATTAAGAAATAATAATCTTGGCAGGATTTCAGGTCATTTTGTGTCCAGATCGATATTTTCAATGAGGGATTAACGAGCTTAATTAATTCGTCGTGATGAAGTCTTGCTGTTTTGCTTCATTTACGACGCACCGTTTATTCTTAGCACCAAATTGTTAATAGATTTTCCTTGTCGACTTGCGGCTCACACCAAAACCCATTCATTACGTTTGTAAAAGGCACGATTGTAATTGTGCACGTTCCACAGTCGCATCGCATTTTTCTTTACTTGCCTGAAAAGAATCTATCGCCTTCCTATTTCTCAGGCATTCCAGTGTGTAATGACACTTGTAGTAGCTACATGGGTTTGGTTCAATTAAGGGGGCACCTACCCTAAAAATAATACAAAAAAATGTTTTTTAACGAATTTTGTTACAGTAACATGCTTTCTTTATTGTACAACAATTTTTGTTTATTAACAGAGACCATTTACTGCTAAAAAAAATTTTTTTAACCGTATGTGCTATATTAGAATATGTATATATTTGCATAGATAATAATTACGAATGGGTCATGGCTCTTATTGCAAAAAAAAATTAATTTAGTTAACTATAGACATTTTAAACATGCGCAAAACCAGCCAGTCAAGGCGATCACATGAGCACAATTCAATCTTGCGTACACCAGGCGGGCAAACGGACATCGTAGCGGTTTACGTAGATGACTCGTGAAAGTAATCATCTGTGTAAAACTAATACATTGCTCTGCAACTAGATTTACCTGTGAAGAAAACCACAATGTACTTCGAAAATTAAGGGCCCATTAAACTGTTTAACTGGTTCACCCACCAACTCTCCTTATTCGTAAAAATATTGTTCTTCGCTACTTTTCAAATTAAATAATATCAAGTTTTGTGTTAAACTTTTTTTTTACTCAGCCTTGAAAAATTGTCGGACCTTAGTTGGTCATTGGTTTGGACTAGGGAGTCGTTAATTTTACCGCTGTTCCCCCTTATTTTCAGCCCTGCTTGTAAGTTCGTTGATAGAGTGATTCTTCCGGGAACACGTAGCGATTGGCCTGTTGTTCTCACTGGTGTGCCCCAGGAGTCAGTTATTGGCTCCCTGCTATTCACCTTTAAGTCTTGCTTGAGCTAATAAAAATGCTGGCTACGCTGACGATTTAAAACTTATTCGCCTTCTTTTCTTCACACTTTACAGCATGGTTCAGGTAACCAGTTACCTCTTTAACGCTTTGAAGGCTACAAAAATGATTCATGACTTTCTTTTTCAACTGGTTGCTGGATTCGAACCAGCATCCACTTGTTTTGGAGACGAGGACGTTGACCACTGGGCTGTGCTTCTCTCTTTCTTGCGAAGAAGTTGTTGCAAAGCATGGATGGATTTTTTTGGGTGGCTGGCTTGAGAGCTTTTTATTTTAGCCTTTAGGTCGAGGCTGTCAGTTTTACTTTACTGCGTATTACGCATGGAATGCCTTTTATTCCCTCGCCCTCTTGAGTTCAAGACCAAGCCATGATCACAGGAACCTCACACAAAAGCAGTTTCACGTTTGGTCGTAGTTTATCATCTTTAGAGATAGGGCATACGTTGCATCACTGAAGGGGCTACTAACACTGCAAAAGATACAACTCTATAGCGGTCGTGCGCATAGGTTGGCATTGTGTTTTTATCTCGTATCTTACTGCTTGGAGGCTAAAATCAGTAACCACTCGGTCATGCTTGGCTTCCTAGGGATCTTTTACGACGTGCTTGCTTGTAGCCGTTAGACTTAATTCTCCCCTTCCTGCGTACATGTGCGTCTGGTAAACAAGAGAATGTATTTCACGAGATCTAGATTGGAAAAAAAATGATTTTTGAGGCAGGTTGCCGTATAGGAAGGCAACGTTTGAAGTTTGCACCACTGTCTGTAAACGTAATGATGATATAGGGAACCGAGTTTCAATATCGCTCGAAAGCGATATATTTATTTTTTTTGGGGGGAGGGGGGGATCGGATTGGGAGGTTAGCAGGCTCAAGATATTTTATAAAGTGGAAGAAGCTTGCAACAGAGCAAAAGCTTTCACAAGATGTATCATCAAAAGTCAAAAATTTGTTTGTCAAGGATGGACTTCAACGTGTTAGTGACTATTGTTAGTCCATGTCATTGAATAACTTTTGAAAGCTTTGCTTTAATAGGTGATACTACATAGAAGTTATAATGTACTGTAATCTAAAAAAAAAAAAACACGTAAACAAAAAAAGCATCGAGTTAAATTAATGTTAAAAAAAAACGAACCGATGCCGAATCCCAATCGAAAAAAAATACCATAGCTTCTCTAAGTACTGTTGCCAACTGAGTGACAAATACATTTATTGAAGAAACTTCAGTAGATATTTTTTTGTTTAAGGGATAACGTTATCTTAAATAGAGCAGTGAGAGCTGCACGTTTCAGGAAATGGTGAACTCTTAGCGAATCTATATTCAGTTAAAGGCGCCTCTTCACCTTGTCAACTCCTAGATGCAGCAACGTACAATCTTCGAGCAATATAAAGGATAGCGGGAAATTAAATGGAACTACATTATTCACAGGAGCGCCTCGATTTTCTAACTAGAACGAGATCACGTGACCCCACATCAGCATATTGGATGACGGAGAATCTGGAACGTTGACGCTGTGTTTAGAATATGGGCAGCGCTATCGAAATGGTGACCAGGCACCTTTAAGCTGTGCACAAAACATTCCCTGTTGCCAACGAGAATGACCGTCAGTCAGTATGTGCCATTGCAATCACACGTTTTAATAGAATGTCTAGCCATGCCAGTTTTAACCGCCCGACATTTGTAATTTTCCTTTCTCGTTGGAAACCACAGCTGTTTGTTACATGCAAGACATTGGACCCAAGTCGTAATTCACAGACGTGTGTTGGACAGGCGTTAGCGTCCAGTGGGCGTTGTGGGTGCAACGGCCTAAGCGGCGATATCGCTCTATTTCTGTTGGTTTGTGGCCAGACAAGCACCACAATGGCCGCTTTATACACATCCGTTTCTGTTCGCGTTACTTGTTTGGACGACAAAGAAAGAACGTCCGAGAAATTGCGTTACACTCTTGCAGAGGCCGATCCAAGACGTTCTGGAAAACGGGAACGGACAAAATTCAGATAGTACAAAACAAAGGCCTTGCACTTTGCAGTACATCATTCTTGGCTCTCGATTCCAAGTCTGCGCCTGCAACAACCGAATTAATGTTGCGACACTCTTGAGTTACATTCACTTAAATCAGAAACGAGAGGCATATAGGAGTCTCCAACAGATTTTCGCCTTTGTTCCACTGTTCGTACAGAGGACTGATCCCATGCCACCATTTGCCGCTAGTGTCCGTTTTTACTTTTCCGGAAATTTTTTTTAAAAATTGCGCTGTGTGCGGATTTAATAAATACGTGTGAAAAATATCCCTTTTGCTGCGAATAGTCCAAGCATACGCAGGGCCAGATTTATAAGTAGGCCCGAGAGGCCCGGGACTATAGCGGCACTTTTTTAGGGGGCGGCATGACGGCTTAAAAATAATTGTACGTGAGAAAAGCTGGTGCTAGTTTTGCGGGCGTTCCGCCTTTCATACAAATTTTTAACAAAATGCTGGCGTCATCCATTGTTAGAATTACGCAAACCGCAGGACAGACTAAAAACGTTATGAAATACCGCATCCTGTCAAGAGATGACACTATAAATAAGTTGTTGCTATCATGTGCAATACATACAAATAATGCTTTTCACAGCAGTAACCGTACAGTTCCGTCTAGACCGATTTTGAAGTTGCCAACGACTCATTTTTTCCCCAAATTTCTGCGAATTGTTCAGGGTATAACAATTTAACATTTATTCTCCATCAACTCAATGTCGTATCAGTACTGATGGAGTGCAGGGTCGGTGTTGTATGTGAGCAGGGCCTACTGATTATTTCTTTAAAAATGTATGACCATTTTGTTTAGGGTTGGTTGCCATGCGTTGATCGTAGCAATGAGTATCAAAATGAGTAGTCGTGATCGTGTGAAACTAAGCGACGCTCATTACCAAAAAACAGGAGGAAGAAAGGAACAAGGTCCTAGTAAGCAAATCCTTAAAATTTCTTAAGTTCAAAGGGCAACAGAAATAGGTTACCTAATTTTTGCCCTACCCGTTTTCCATGAATCGCAAACGAATCTGCAAATTAAGAAAGGTGCTGATTGAGGGGCGGGGGGGGGGGGGAGGGGAACCTAAATTAAACATTCCTTAGAGTCTAGGGGAGGGTAAGTTTTGAGGGCATTGAAGAGCGGCGTCTGGGGGGGGGGGAGATGAGGCTTAATGGCGCGTCGACAGCTTGGTCATTAGCGCCAACCTCAATCACAGTGCAGTGGTCCGGGTAATGTGTGGTGCAGTGGCGGCGTCTGGGCCTACGTGGCAGGAGCTTAAATCCGGCCCTGAGCATATGTCAATTCGCAAGAACTAAGTGGAAATGAGCCATCAGATAAAATCATACACTAAAAAATGCGTAGTACATGACACGCACTTAGGCCGATTCGAACTGGCGAACCCTTCCATTGCATCACTATACCAAAGCAACTTAACTGATAGTTAATGATAGAGAGCTTATTTGTATCTAGTTGTTAGCTGCCGCAATTAGGGGTGGTGCAAAGGGTGCAAGGGTCCAGGTGGCAGGGGGCTCAAAATTTACGAGTCTGGGGCCCAAAAGGGACAAAATTCACTATTGTTGGTCTGGGTTGGGAGCCTATATGTCACCAAAATTGTGCACTTGTTGAGGAAGGGCCCAACATTTTGCCTTTGCACCCGTCCTTGGAAAACGCTAGTTGCGGCACTTCTTGTGACACTCAAATGCAACAGGACACACGATGCAATGTTTTCACTCAATTTGTTGTCTGTCACCACCTACAAAGCAAGGGACTTTGAGCGAGTATATACCAGCATCAGTTTTAGGTGTGCTAGCCCTATTAGTTCCAAGGGTCCAACTGGTTAGGTCTGACCCACACTGATCTAGTGCCAGACGTCTTATATATATGCGTGTCTGAATAACAGACTCCTGTCAAGGAATTATGTATTAATAACGGGCCGTGTGCACGAAGCAGTTCCAACTTGTTAAACAGTAGGGCACACTCCCTGCGTAATAACTGGTGTTCTGCTTCTAGCTGGGTTGAAGCTATATTCACAGTCGCCACACGTAATTTCAAGGGGCAACGAGGAGTGTTGGCTTCGTGACGTCCATTGTATTCGACGTAACATCTAGGCATGTAAGTGACTTGTGAAGATCACGATTAATCGGCCGAGCTAGACATGGCGAATGGGTTTGTGTTGTTCATGTAGTGCTCGGGGTCATTAGCTTTATAGATCGTGCTCTCTTACCGTTACTTCTGAAAATCGGTTAGCCATCGACTGGAAAAACCCGAATATCTGCCAGAATATGTGAAGTGGCAATTTGAACTCGTGATGCACCAATGCTCCTTTGTTAAAAGTTTCAACAGACAGACAAATTCAATCGAATATTCGACTTCACTCGCTTCGTTCGCTCGGGCAATAATTAAAGCACATTTCATAACGCATTGGCATTTATTATTCCCTTTTTGAATTTTGTCATCAAGTTACAGTGGCCTAAAGGCATTATTTCTTGAAAGTTGCCCCGTGGAAAAGGTGTGCGTGTGTCAGTGACGGGGAAGGAGCAACAACTCTTAGGCTGGCTGGCTAATGGGATGCATAGCAAAAGGGGATTGTATAACGATGCCAACGGCGAAAGAGCTTGATTCAATTAGGAGACAAGGGGGTCGAGACAACGTTTTGTGCCACTCTGATGAGGCTAGACGCGCCAGCCAAAAATACTTCACGTCAAGTATCGCAAACAAGTGGCGAAAAAGATGTAATTACAGGCGCTCTAGCCCCCGACGGCATCTTTTCTGCCGGTGATTATGCCGCCAAAGGACTCCCTAGGCTGTACGACCAAAGAAGTGGCACAGTGAGGGGGGTGGGGGAGTGGGGCCTTTGCCGACGATCTCTCTGGCGCTTGTTTCGTCGGAAAAGCCAAGAAGCTAAGTGAAGCCGAGGAGTCATCAGGTTGATGGAGAAGAAGCCAAATCCAAAGGGCGAGTGGAAGAACCTTGTTGTTAAGTGCTCGGCAACGCAAAGCAAAGCCTACAGCTGCTCGAGTGATTAGGTTTTCAATATTATGTGGCCCGAAACGTGTTATCAGCATCGCGTTGGCTTTTTTTTTAAATTAAGGTAATTTGTAAAGGGCTTGTTCAAACTTTGCAAATCTGAATGTAAATCAGCTGGAGTACACACTGATGGGACAATAAAACGCATTACCTATTGACTATAAGCGTACTTAATTTATGGGAGGGAGATTTTTAAGAGTGATGAATCCTTGTAATTCTTGAAAATAACTGTGTTTATTACAAATCGTTAAAGAGGGTTGGAATGGGCTAAAAAGAGTAGTTTTAAATTTCTAAATACCGGATATTTTCCAGGGCTCTTACAAATACTGGAATACAATGGAAAAAAATGTATTAATAGAAAATACTACAACTTTTTAAAATAAAACTTCCTGGCAGCTTTTATGATCCAATGCTGTTATAGGTGAACTTTTTTCAATTTGATTCTTGCTGCGCGTTTTAGAAGGAGAAAAACGTCTGTTACGGGAATTCATTGGGATTTGATCTGAGATCATCGAAGGGAACGAGATATTGTTGAGGGTTTGCTAGAATTGATCCCATAGTCTCTGAACAAGGCTGATAGTCTCTCACCCTACTTTCTTGGTAGTCATCGACCAGATCAGTTTCTTCAGGTAAATAGGCTGAGCTCTGCGCCTATTGTTGCTTTCACAGCTGAAGACTTTCAGGCGTGCAAGTTTATATTTTTCTACGGTTAGTTTAAATTATCCTTACATAAAGACTCAGTCACAAGGTTAAGGGTAAATGAAGCATACAGTCCGCGTCGGTATTTTGTTCCTTGATAAAACAAGGAGGCCACAACTAACATGCACTCCAGCAAAATTTTAATTTTCGGCACATAAAAACTGGCATGGTCACAAAGTAAAACAATTAACTGAACAAAAATTGCTTCGCCGTTTAGAAAAAAAAAACATTAGAGCTCGTCCCCTTGTGGAACTGAATTCGCAGCTGTGAAAGCACACAAGTAAAAGCGATTAGAGTTCACTCGAACGAAACGAACTATAATATTGGAACTCCCAATTCCAGGAAACAAGGATTGCTTTTCTTCTTTGGTAATTTCAGAAAGTGAACGCAATTTAGATTTGAATTGGTCTATATCTGTGAGAATGTATGTGGGTGAGTGTTTAATTTGTGTTTTATACAGTTGTTTTGTTATTTGGTCTTTGTCATGGTTAGAAGGTTTATATTCTAAGGATTTCAATTTTCGGCACATAATGCTGGCTTGATCACAAAGTAAAACAATTAAAACAGTAAAAATTAAGAGATGAACGAGGGCAGTTCGCGCACTCGCCTCCACCTTGAAATGAAAGTCTGCATTAAAGACGGGCCTTTTTACAATAAAAGATACACTAATCGGAGAAAGAAAGGAAAGAAAGGCATCGACTGGGAGTCGAACCCAAGACTTCCCGCTTACTAAGGTTGAACAGCTCAGCTGGAACCTGTAGTCAGGATCCGCCCCAGTAGCACGATAGTTACGCCAACTGGCAAGTAAGCGGGAAGTCCTAGGTTCGAGTCCCAATCGGGGCAGTTGTCTTTTCTTTCTTTCTTAGATTAATGTATCTTGTATTCTCACATGGCTCGTCTCAAAAACAGACTGTTTGTTTCCTTTAAATTATCTTTCTTTGCTTAAAATCCAAGATCTAATTCCAACTACATCCTAAAAGGGAAGAAATTCCTTCACGTGTAAAACTCTTTATATTGAAAGCTAAAGCATCTCACATTTCGCAAAATAATCAAAGGAAACATTCTCATCTTACTTTCATGGCTGTGATTGGTTGATTGTTGGGTATTGAGTCAAACGTGCTAAATCGTTAATACGAGCGGCTTCGTTGGCTTTTGGTACGAACACCAAGACCGAGCAAGCTGCGGTTGATTCCCGTAAATTTGAGACTGATCATTCCGGTAAAAGTACGTTGCCTTAACAATTATAATTACTGTTAAAGCAAGGTAAAACCCCCCACAAAAAAATAAAACGTAGCAATTTATTAGTCCCGTTACAAGCTGTAATCGGCTTTATGATCATTAAAATTGAGCGTAGGTTTGAATCGTGGCTTAACACACGTCGTCTACCCGTCTGTCTACAATACCAAAGTACACTCTCGACCTTTCCAAAAGCTTTATCGACCTCGTTGGGGGGAGGAGAGTCGTTAAAAGAACTAATTCATCGTGCCTTCGAAGGATTGGTCGTGAATGAGATCGAAAAGGTTAGACCTTTTCCTTTTTGAACTCTTGCTAGAAATAAGGCTTTGGCCGTCTTTTAGGCCTGACTGGCATGGAGAGCGAGTGAGCAAACTAGGCGAGTAAAGCGACCAAAGCTCCAAGACGCTTAATCCACGGGACCGGGTGAAAATTTATTCTTCCAATAAAAAGATCTTCCACGTCCAACTGATTTTTATGGAGGTCATAAAAGATTGTGATAAACGGGGAAGAAAAAAGCTACATCCTTTCCTTTTCTTCTTCTTTCTGCCCTTCTTTCACTCAATAAACTCAGTCGTTAAGGTCGCAGCTCCTGGACCCGGGATAAACAACAAACTCCATGAAAAACGTATTTCTGTCATAAATGGGTTTTAAAACTGGACGGTGGGCTGCTGTCGCGTTGGTTTTGTTTCGTATATTTTATGATTTCACCGTTTACCGGAATGCTCTACGGAAGCCCGTCTTGAATCATTAATAGAGGCTATGAACGATGCATTAAAATGCTGGATGTTTTAACACTTGTGCAGAACCACGGGTGGTCGGGGTTTTCCAGGTGACGAGATATACTGCATTTGAATAGCCAATTGCTACGTACTGGAAATACTTTGGTAAAAGTTACGTCGCGAATGTGAATATAAAAAGATCCTCGAGTTGCACAAACAGAAATGCAGTGAAATGTTTTTGTTGCAACCTATCACTGTGCAAAATGGACCTAAAAACACAAAGTGCTATTTCCAAGTTTTAATAACTTGTTCCTTTTTCATTGTTCAAAACACAACACTTATAAGAACATGTTAAAACTTTTAACGTATGAAAAATATGCCCATCTTGAATCGTTAATAGGGAACATGAATAATGCTCTAAAATACTTAAGGTTTAACAGGTGCATAGAGTCAAGGGATTGTTAGGGTTTTTGCCAAGTAACTAGATATCTACTGCATTTTAAATAGGCAATTACCATGTACTGGAAATAACTAAGGGAATTTGAAATACTTGTATGATTCTTGAAGAAGAGCTTTTAAAGCACAACATCGGCATTTAGCCCAGTCTAAAGACATGAATTACAAACATGTACAACCATTAACTACTGACTGGCTAATGGTGCAGCGTATGCAATTCCAAGACATGAAGAAACTTGGCGTAATTCACTAGGTTTTCTTTGTAGTCACGCACCCTCGAACAAAAGATGACTAAAAACGCAGAATTGGTATTTAGGATCTACAAAACACAAAATAAGATTCAGTGTTGTTTTGTATAGCTGAAGGCATTTTGCTCGCAACTTCTTTGGAAAAAGTAGGTTTTAATCACATCATTGAAGTAAATTGATATTACTGACCGTTTTACGGCATATCCAATTCCTTAGAAAACAACGCAAACAGAGCTCAGATAAACAAGTTATCAAATAATGTAATAGAAAATTTTGCATGTCAATAATTTAAACGGCTGAATTCGCAACACTCAATGCTCTTCTTTGTCACATGTGGTAATAAAGAGTTCATTTGCGGTGTTACACTCAGTCTGTTAGACGAATGTTGCACTTGTTGAAGAAAGTCCGTCAGTTGGCTCGAATGTTGTCCTTGTTAGTGCCCATCTGTTGGACTCCATCTATTGGATTGAAGGTTACACTCATTGGAGTCGTCTGTTGGAGCAAATGTCGCACTTGTCAGAATCGATCTTTTGGAGCAAACAATGCGCTTGCTGCGATCCATTTGTTGGCGCGAATGTTGAGTTCGTTGGAGTTCCATTTATTGGAGCGAATGTTGCACTCATTGGAGTCGTCTGTTGGAGCAAATGTCACGCTTGTCATAATCCAACTGTTGGAGCATTTTTGCATTCGTTTGGTGTAGCGAACGTTGCTCTCGTTGAAATCCAACTTTTGGAGTGAATTTGACATTCATCGAAGTAAGTCTGTTGGAGTGAACGTTGTGCTCGAGGAAGTTCATATGTTGGAGCAAATGTTTCACTCGTCGGGAGTCCGTGTGTGTGACCGAAGGTTACTCTCATTGAAGTCCATCTGTTGGAGTGATTATTGCACTCATTGGATTCCTTCTGTTGGAGTGAACGTTTCACTTTTGGGACGTCTGCTAGGGCGAACGTTACTCTCGTTGGAGTCCATCTGTTGGATTGAATGTTGCACTCGATTGGACACATTTTGTGAGAGGTGAATCCACCTCTTGGAGTGCATGTCGCATTTATCGGAGTTTGTCTCTTGAAACGTACATTTCTTTCGTTAGGAATGTGTCTCTTTGAGGGAACTTTGATCTTACTTAAGTCTATCGGTCGATATGAAGCGAATGTTGAACTCGTTGGCATTCCTCTTTTGGAATGAATGTTGCTCAAGTTGAAGTCAGTCTGTTTCATTTTGCACTCGTTGGAGACATTTTGTTGGCATTCCTTCCAATGAACATTTATGTTTGGTTGTTATTACCACGTAGCGAATAACAGTAAGTGGCAAAACTGCAAGCCGTCTGCTACGTTTAAAACTGTGCCTTGTAACATAACACCAGCTGGTAACTAGTTAAATAATTTTAGTTGCTCAGAATAAAGGTAAACAAATACCAAACTTTGCAGTTTAGGTCATTCATTTCCAGTAGCCAACACTTTCATGGAAGATCTAGTGAAAATTTATTAAATCATAAAAATAAAGAAAATGTATTAAAACGGTCCAGCTGCCAAATTTCAGTTGGTGACAGGATTGCCCATGCCTGGGAGCAGCCCACTTTCGCTTATTTTTATTTTACTTAATTTTTTTTTGTCTTTTTCCCGCCTGATTATGATTGGGCAGAGACCAGGTACGAGATTAAACTACGGAGGCCACGAAGGCACTAGGCAATCTGCGCAGAAGGGCAATTGATTTCTCGTTTATTCGCCTAAAAAGGGCAAGCCTCATAAAGAATATTAGAGCGGGCCAAAGACGTTTCCATCTGATAACCATGCAGGCACTCCAATCGAGGAGGCGGGCTGATTTCCCTCTAGACACCAATTTGTTTATCAAAACACAACAGCCTCTCTGTGTGTGAATGGAGCCGAAGATTCAAGACGTTAGCATCATGCACTTTCCTTCGTCGTTCCAAAGACCGACATTATGTTTTGATGCGGATGAAATAGTATTTTAATTATGTTAAAAACTGTTCTACTCTCTTGCTTTCTCAGCCACCTTCTCTTCCTTTTCCCCTTCCTCTCCGCCCCCCCCCCCCTACCCCTCCACTCCTTCTGTCGGTTTACGACATTTTTCCTGCGTTCTTTCCCGTGCTTTTACGTTGATGAAGCTTGTGATCGCAATACCCGGTATGGCATCTAGACTGCCACGCAAAAAGGCTACTCGTACATTTACGCCGAAAATTAATTCCCTTTGTTGTTCTTTTTAGCTAGTTTGGCAAGGAAGGAAGCGCTGTAGCAGTGATTCAGCTCATTTCTTTTTACGAGAACAAGAATCATTTCTTTTAAAATATTTAAATGGGACTCAAATTTGTTTCGTGTATAAATTGTTGAATCAATATCCTAAATCGTTCTGAATTGCACAGGAAACACAACACCTTGAAACAGGGAAGTTTAATTGGTTATCCTGAGTTCACTGGTTCGAATATTTGTAAGGTCATCTTAACGACGTTATAAAGATCTAAATAACATCAGATTGCATTTATATTATTGAATGTCATTTATACAACCCTTCATGCTAAAGCCCGGTACATTTTATCTTTAATGAACCAAGAACTCCGATCACATCAGCTGTTCAAATGGATTACATTTTGCCGTATTATTATGGCATGCACTTCATAAAGTATACGAAATGGACTATATTATACTTTCATATATATATGTGACTATATTGTGCCTGAGTATACTTGTTTGTTTATTTTAGCACATTTGGATATGCTTTTTTTTGCATGTTGCCAGATTTTGGCTATTTTGTAAATAAAGTAAAAAGTTAAGTTAATGAAAGCAAATACCCAATATGGATTTAACTCATTTCAGAAATGTGTAGTGTACGGTTTCATTGACACATTTAAAGCTGAATACCGTACTGAAAATGATTAAATCGGGTAAATGTTCATAAAGTTATACAATGGGGATGCTTGGGAACACGTTCCAGGTTGGACGCCACCATTTTGGGAAAACTGGTGGCTGACTGTGTATATTATTAGATTTAGTAGAAGGCGAACCAGTCAATCATCAATACTATAGTGCAAGCTGACAAATTGAAATTTGATGATGGTTCAGTATCCCGTTACAGGAACCAGGAAAGCATTTTAGTGCATGACTTGAATTACATCCGGACGTTTTCGGTGCTAGTAAGTCTGCCCCACACAATAAAAATGAGAACTTAAGAATAAATCCAGTGAACACGAAATCAAATATTTATTGATTTCAAAGGAATACAGATGCAAACCAGTTTCCATTTGTTTATTTTTTAACCTAACATTATCCAAGACCCAATACTAACGAACATGTGGATTGTTAAGATGGCTTCATGATGGTGCGCAGCCTGCTTGCAGGACAGTTACGTTCTTAACAATGAACGAACGAAGCGGTTGATTTAACAAGTTCCAGCGATTTTTTTTTTGTCACTTTGTGCCCGCCATTTAATGAAACATTAAATGAAATGCCCCAAAATGGTACGGAAATGGTAAGCGAGAGTTCTCAATAAACTTCAAGTTTAAATTAGTTTGATTCTCGTTTCCAATCCGCAGGTGGCTCAAAGTTATTCGATGCCCGACCCGTTCGTCCACAATAATTTTATGTGTAGATAACTGTCCTATTAACGGGAGATCTTCAGTATTCACTGGTTACGTGTTCGGCTACCTTCTTAGTAGAATTTCGCATGCCACTTTGAAAGTTCAAAGTTGATGCCTGGCTTCTCTATGATGTCCGATGTGCGTAGACTTTTAACTAGTATTTAGATTGAGTCGGAAAGGCCAGCCAAGCGGTAGTTTGAAACAGACAAAAACGATGGGAACCTGACAGAATAAATCCGCCTTCGTCTCTTTTTCGGCAGCTTTTCTCTGGAGGCCAGCCCTCACAGGGCCACCAAACGGAAAGGGGGGGGGGGAGAAGTTGGAAGAAATCCGCTTATGTACGGACTGGTGAGGCCGCCTTTTTCGAAGCAACCGAAAGAATTGATTTCGACGAAGCTGAAGAGAGAAACGGGATCGTTCTTGTTAAAAAAATCTAAATTAAGGCATCTTGAAAGAATAAGTTTGGACTCTTCAACGTCTGTCTTGATGATGGATTGAAGTAGGAATAAAACACAATATTGCATTAATATTAGTAATAATTAATGTTCGTGGATTATTAAGGCTGTAGATTTGGTAGAGTGCAAGAAACAATTGAAACCCAAAGCACAATAGCCAAATTTTATGCTAAAAACAGCTCACAATCCGGTACTTGTAGATGAATGATCACTTACAGAGAAGAAGGGACTTATGTTATGAATTCGTGCGGGTCGCAGAAGTCGCGAGGCAATTAAAGAGGATTTTGTTTTCACATTTTTAAGGTGGCTAAATTCCTAACAACTCCGGAAGGGAAGATGGGAAATATTTTCTCGTAAAAAGGTTTTTTGTACCATTCGTGGCCAGATACGTAACTTCAAAATTGGCGCCCGGAGGCGGGAGTGCAGTCCAGTTCATAAACAAAAAGGAGTTATCGTGACGCAAGGTGCGAGCTGAGTGGAGGACCCCTTTCATTAAAAAGAAATGCAGTTTTGCCAAACAAAGCTAGCACCCAGTAGAGGCCGCTCCCACCCCCTTTTTTTTTGTCCTTCGGCCCAGTAAGGCTGCCCTCCTTCATAGAAAAAAATAAAAATTTGCAGTTTTTGCCACACAAGGCAAGAGCTCAGTGCAACTCCGCCCCGCATAAAAAAAAAAGTTTTTGCCACATAAGGCGAGAACCGAATGAAGCCCCTCCCTCCTTCCCCCAACAAAGAATAAAACAATTATTTGCCACACAAGACACAACCTTTACGGAACGATAGCAATAACTTACTTTCTGATATTTTGCGGTTATAACAATTTTTAATTGGGGCAAGTGAGGGATCCCCGAAAGTCGGTGGGCCCGGAGCCGGCTGCCTCCTCTGCCTCATTGTAGTTACGTCACTGTTCGTGGCGTGAACCAACCCCTTGCACAACTTGGCCTAAGTCCTAGTTTCAGTCGTAATTGCTACGTCATAGAATAAAAACAAAGCCTTGCGAGAGTTCCCTGGAGAACACTGCGAGTAAAATACACGTGAGTGGTTAGAGACTGATTTATTATTTTTCGTCGGGATGGGGGAGGGGGAGGGGAGGAGATTGGGAGGTCACGTATTTTTTGAACCCTCTTGAGGGAGGGGGGGTCACAATTTTTTTAGGCTCCGTCAAGGGGGGAGGGTTCACAAAAAAAACTGACCAAACTGTAGGAAAAAAGTCAGTTTCGGGCCTCAAAAATAATATTCTCAGCAGACAAAACTCTAAAAACGTCTCAGCTTCTTTCCATGATGTTTAGATGGTTTTGAAGCTGTCTGTCTCACTACCTAGTGTAGTTTTTTTTTTTTCAGTAAACTTTCTAGAAAAGCCTTGACTGCTGGTTCCTTAGCTTATTTTGATTTTCAGGTGTTCACTATGTTAAGTGTGGGCTTGCAAATTCATTATACGTATTTTATGAAACGCAACACAAAAAACATATCAGTGATCAGCGTAAGGAACATATCGGTGATTTATAGAACATTTTTAACTCAACCTTGTTCTCTCGTTAAAAACGAGGTACGTTTTACTTACAGCTAGTGGTAACGTGTCGGTGCGGAATGCTCCTTACTTAATTTGGCTGCAGGAATGATCTTCTACACTGCAGACAGTCTCAGTATACGAAAAGCGCATTTTTCTTTGGGAGGGGTCACATTATGCTTGGTCCTTTAGTAGGAGGGAGGGAGGGAGGAGAGAGTCAAGATTTTTTCAGGGTTTTGAAGAGGGGAGAGGGGATCATCCAAAATTTTGTTGCCACATCCATATTTTTATTTCCTCCATCCCCTCCCCCCCCCCCCCCCCCGGGGGGCCATAAATAATGACCGGTCTCTTAGATATTTGATCTTAGATATTTGATTTGAGATAGTGAGATTGAATCTCACAACTGACTTGTGTACGCATACTTTGAAAAATGTTCCTTGCGCATACTAAAATGACTTCCTCCTTAATGTGCTTACAAGGAATTGCTTCCAATCCAAAATAAAACGTTGATTTGTGATTGTATAAGGTTACTGTAGAGGCAACCCCCTTTCTGGACAAAAAGTCGCAAGTGACATGAATGGCATCAAATTTTAATTTTCGGCTAAGTAACAACATGGCGACAATGACAGTGTTCCCTCCTGTGCTACTCTAGAACAAACGATCTACAACCCAACCTTGGACGATTGTAGGGCTGTTGTCTACTCAATTACCTGCTCCTTGTGGCCATACATTTATTTAGGGTAGTGCCAGAGGTCCCTGGGATGACTGAAGGGCTGCAGCTGCAAACAATTTATTGTTCGTGTGTTCTCTGAGGGTGTTGTGTGTTTTTATTTTGTTGGTGTGCAAGCTAGAATGTTGTTACTTAGCCGAAAATTAAAAGTTTGTTGCCATTCATGTCAGGGGGGTGCTTGTAGTCCTTTCCCCTCTTTCCATCCCAACTGTTTGTCCACAAGATGGACACAAGACGAGGAAAAAAGAACTTGTGGTTTTAAATTGGTAAGATGCATTCCACCCATCTTTGAAATTCACCATGGAAGCATCCACAAATGATGCATTACATTTTCTTTTAGTCATCATTCCGAAAATAAAGACATTCCAATAAAAAATTTGAACAGGCCTTTCGTGGGGTGATGAAATCATTCTTCTTCCCCTGAATTCGAATCGTGAGGTGACGACAACGAAGTCATCCCAAGATGGACGCTTGCATGGCCGCCCAGTCGTCAAAGACGGTTGAATAAGGGTTCAGAAAAAAGAGATGGGATTAGAAAAAACGACCTCTGATCCGTACGCAGTTGTGCCTGACGCATGAGTCATGATTGACGGCTTGGTCGTCAAAGTCTTGTGAAATAAGTTTGATTTCAGTACAGCCACGTCGTCAACCAGTTAATGTTTACTGAATAAATAGACGTTTTTGTGTACAATTTATCGCCAAACAAGAGGCAGCTATTCAGACATAGGTGAATTCTTAGTCACTTTCGTGATAACAATGGCCATGGCCAGATTACGAAGAGTGTATATGGGCTACACCATGGGACGGCCGTTCCTAAGAGGCGGCTTTCGGCGAACAAACGCTTTTTCCGACCCAAATTGCACCAAACATTGCACGGTTTCGCCATTTTTTTTTTTTACCAATTTCGACATTCCAAAATATAATTTTAATCGTCTCGAGGACAAACCGATAATTTAACGTTTACGGTGATTGTCGAAAATAGGACGGAATTTACTAATACGGCTTCGTCAGCAAATAGCAACTACTGCTGTTCTGTTCTCGTTTTAATCTTAACTGGCTGCGAGTTAGTGACGTAGTAGTGCCGAACTCAAGTAAAACAGGGATAAGTTATTTAGTGAAAAGGAGTAAACTATCTTTTTAATAATAAAATGTAGAAACAATGTTATATAACCACTGCAATTCATTATATAACATAATGAATCCAAAATATTAGCCGTTCTTTTTATTGGGGGGGAGGGCGGGAATTAATAAGAAATACAGCACCCTGTATAAACAGGGTTCATCTGGTCCTAACGTAAACAGCATAAGCCACCAAACCCAAAGTAAACAACATTCTTGTTCTTTAGGTAGCTTCCTGTATTTTTCTTTTCTTTTTTAAAATTGTTTGTTTCACCTTAGCGCATCTTGTTTGCCCGAACCCAACACACTTGTTGCCTGAAGAATATTAGGCTGTTAAAGCTGCTCCAGGTCGGCTGATGAAGCAACAGAAATTTAAAATAATGGCTGACTCCATATTTTGCCTCCAGGCTTGATGGAGGGTTATTTCAGACGGTTATTCAGTCCATTTCAACATTAAACTCACCTCTGACCTGTATATGTTCATCTAGATGATGAGCTTGAGGCTTAGGTACAAAGGTGAAGCAAACCACCACTGACTTTTACAACTAATTTTTTTTGGTGACAATAAAGGTGAAACTGATATATATCAGTATGTCATGCCAACTCACGGATGGCGAACCCTTGCTTAATTTATCTTTGTGTTGGCCGTCTTTGCTACAAAATAATTGTAAAGCTGGACTATAGTGTATTCGCTCTTTATTAGACCGCCAGTTGTTCCCATCTTCGTCACCTGATAAATGGCTGTTGTTCGCGTACGTTTTTACATAAATCGTTTTTACGCTTTCTACACGAAATTGGCTCATGGCTTCGTCAGCAAATGGAAGCAAAATGTGTTTGTACGTATGTCTGTGGTGTAAACAATGTTAACCATTCAATGCGATGAGAACGCCAGATGGAACAAATGTGATTTTAAATAACCCTAACAAACGGTTGTTAATTATTTTACAGTGATGATACACGTTTGCACGCATATTCTGCTGTTTATTACCATAATTTTGTTACTTTTGTTTCCATATAATCACGTAACCGAAGCATTGCGACAATGTCCCGAATTAATGCACTTCCAACATTTTCGTTGGGCATTGTTGAACTTGTTCGTACTTGATTGTACAGTAGGGCAGAAAGCCAGCAATGGCTACCGTCCTCGGAAATAAATTTAAAAAATAAATGCATCTCACCAAAGTACCCACTTTAAACTTACTGAGAGTTAATTGTTGCAAAAGCGTAAGAACAGTTGCCAGACTTAAGAGACTTAAGAGATTTACAATGTCCGATTATGGTTTAGGTTTAAGTTAGGGTAGGGTAGTTTTATCATGAGTGTATGGCTTACAGGCCGCATAGTACTCAATAAAATAAAATAAAATCGAACAGTTGCCACAACGATGTGAAAAATATGAATACATAAATACTTATTCGAAACATTGTTGTGCCAATTGATTTTACACTATTACAACAATCAACTCCCTATAAATTAAAAGTGGACAATTTAAAACGGTGGCTGTGACATCATCATGCTTTGCCACCATCGTGAAGACATTCATGCACATCATTGAAATTACAAAGATTTAGTGTAATTTACACATGCCTTCATGGTTGTTGCAACTTTTGTGAAAAATGACACCAAAAAGTTGAAAAAATTATGTCCAAACCGATTTAAGCATGCTAATAAATCACTTACTGCCACACTTTGACAAAATTCTTCAGAGTTAGAACACATCCTGGACAGCAAGCCACCTAGGACAGTTTTCGACCTCTTTGGACAACATTCAATAAAAACTGTCCTTTAAATCGCTTACATCGGCCCATTGTTGATAAAACGTGATAATAACTATTACATATTCATGTGCAGGGATGTGGGCATACGTCAGAGCGGAAGTTGCAGATGAGATGGATTGGAAGCGCGGTGGCTCAATGATAGATACAAATAACAGTGAAACAAAAGTTCGCCATTCGATGTTTAATGGGGGGGGGGGGAGATGAGGCTTAATGGCGCGTCGACAGCATGTTTAATGGTTCAGTATAAATAGGTGTTAGAGCTCGCCTTGCATGACATAATCCTGCTTTTAATTATTAGTGAGATGGGGAAGATTAATGCGAATAGTTTTGGCATGATGGCTTATATGGGGATAGTTCGGGGAAAAGGGAGGATACATTTCTAGTAAAACGATCGCAAGTCGCTTGTCACTGCTTGGAATGGAATGAAGACTGGGACGTAGAGTTAGATATATTATATTGTTACACCAGAGAGGGAATATTCACCTCAGAGCCTGTCCGTGCGTAATCACCGCCGCTAGGAGCCTGGTTGGCGCCTCCGTCGATTTGAGAATGATTTTGTTAGGAATAGAGGTGTGCGCCAACAGCCACATCAAACGCAACTTACGCCGCCGCTGGTCAGATTCGGACCCTGTCATCGCTTTTACGGTCGTGTTCGTTAGTGTCAAAGCTGAGATACTAAAAGATGAAGTATAAATTTATTTATGCTTTCGAAATAACTGAACTACTTGGAACTTGAAAACAAAAATTGGCAAATTGGAAACATTAATGCTTCATTATGCTCTATCATGCTAAAAATGAAATAAAATCAAGTTGGATTATTTCACTTTGCAACAGCAAAAGTCGAACAGTAGGGCAAACGGTGGGGGCGGGGTAAGAGGGGACAACTCCCTCCCCTATTCGCCAAAAGAAAACCTAATAAAACGAGCCGAGTGGGAATAAAAATCTAGGAGAATGGTTATTTGCTATTTTCTACAAAACTTTGATGAAGCCATACATGACGTAAAGCGAAAATAAATATACATAAAAAATAAGGGACCGTTCATTATTTATCAACGGGGGGGGGGGGCGAGGTCTCATGAAAACTTTTGTATGAAGAGTGGAAGGGGCCAACATTTTTTTGAAGGTGTTAACGGGGAGGGGAGGAGGGGGTTAGGGACAAAACCGCGAGAAATGAAGCGCACAGCAAGTTATAGAATGGTAATGTAAGACATCTATTTAGCTTAGTACATCCCACAATTTATTAAACTAGGCGAAAGTAGGCCTAGTACATTTTCACAGACTCACTTAAAAATGAGAATTTTAATACAATTTTTTTGGGAGGGGCACTAAACAAATTCACCAAAGGGGGATCATAATTTTTTTAATATTGATGACAACAATCCGCCAGCTCCGCCTCTTGCT
>JAHWFP010050974.1:0-28257 GCA_023313725.1 Lithobius niger | reverse complement strand
TCCCCCCGAAGTTATTTTTCGCTTTAGGTTATAGCAAGTACAATAATTTAAAAATTCATGTTCTGTATCGTCTGCTTCCGTCTTTATGCTTGTTGCATCGTCTGCTTCTAATTTTTCTGTCAGCTCAAGAAGTGTATTTCGACGAATTACTAGGAAGTTAATTTCAGCCGTTCAAATTTTACCAAGCTAAAAATGTTAGGCTGCAATATCGCGACTTAGTTTAATCAATTCGTCGTTTGCTTACGTCTTATAATGAAATTAATGCACGCAATTATAACGAAATCGACGTAAGCTTTTTTCTCAATGGGGTCGCCATCTTGAAAATCCGACGCGGACAAGTAAAGCTTAAAGCACCATCCCCCTTAGTCTGGGAGGGATGGTTATTGTTGCCTACAAAACTAAGCTGTTACGTAGTTGGCCAGGCAACCCTCGAGCTACACATTGCTTGCTTACAAATTATTCACTTTTACATTGTTGATGTTTCACAATACATGAAGTTATTGTCCATGCTGGCTCCACTGGATTGATTTGTTGGGGAGAGAGGTTGAGTTTGTGTTGTTGTTGGTTGCTGTTAGGATTAAGATTAGGTTAAGAGTGTTAAGAGTGCTGTTAAGATTAAGAATAGGTTAGGAAAGGAGCGAATGGCTATGGGCCAAGGCTCTTGTAAATAAATTCTAATTTCTACATGAAGTAAGACAATATATGTCAACAATGTGCCACCATGTTTTGGGGAGGGAAAGGCAAATTGAGAGTGAGATCTGGCAGATAAGGTCAATTGTTGTATTGCAGCATGCAGTACCGTACGGAGTTCATCTAGTCTTAATATTGTTACTGCCGGATCAATCCCTCACATATTTATAAGGCACGTACCACAATGCATCTATTGCGCCCTCTTTTGTCTGTCTCGTGAATCATCAACTAGCGACTCCTATTGTTGCAGAACAACAGTTCGAAGGGCAAACAATTTACGAGTCTCCCATTGTTGTAGCTGTGCTCTTTCATTGTTGTAGCCATACTAATAGCATAATCATACTTCCCCTCCATGTTTGTACTACGCTAGGATACGTTGTTTATGACGACACAATCACCCTGCCAGTGGTGTTAGGTGTCCCTACAGGGGTCGGGAATGCTAGGAACAATTTCCGGGCGGTTCTGAAGTTCTGCGCAGTGACCGGTCGTTTTGATGGTTAACGGAGTTCAATTGAGTTAATTTTGGGGGTGTTGTTGGCTGGCTTGTTACTTTCTTTGTGTAGTTTTTAAGTTAGTTTTTAAGTTAGTTTTTAGCACTTTAGATGGAGTGAGTGGCTTCCAGGCCGTGTAAACTCCTGTAGGGTAAATAAATAAATAAAATCATGTAGTGTTCCGTTCTCCTGCTTTGGTTACGAACAAACGCCTCTCATAGATTAACTTGAGAACGTTGCACCGAATTTGGTGAAATTTGGTAAATCAAAACTTTACCCAAATTTATTGACCAAATCCAAGTTTTATCGAAATAAGGCACAATTTAATATTTTAAATGTAAGCTGGCTCCGTTCAGAAACAATTCATAATGTGAATCATGGAAATTATGTGTAATTCATAACTTCGCTCCAAGTGAAACTGCATTTGAACAATTTGTTAATATAACCTTTAAAATTAAAATATGAACTCATGCTTGGATGTTGACAGGTATGAATGACCTATGGTGTTGTTGTGTAGTGTAATGTTACCAACATTCACCTCCATTTTTTCTTTATGATTCCTGCTTCTAAGCACTAATTTTTAATTTATGTACGGTAATTGCTTCCCTAGTTATTTCCCACAGAAAAATTGACTTAGGCCACCACCAAAGAATATTTTAAGATGCATCCCTCTAATTATACTACTACCACTAAAAATAAAAATTATATTGGTAAGATGTTTGTGGCGTTATAAATAAGTCTGATAATTTTTTTCTGCTTAAGGCCTTAACTCTTAGTGCTCTTACATCCATATTCAGCAATACTGTGCTGCTCAGACTGGTTTCCCCAAGATGGCAACTTCAATTTCCAGCAAGATTCTGGCAAATAATCGCTTCACAAACTAATTCTAATAATGACCAGATTGTTTTTATGTTTTATTTAGAGGAGCTTTATTTTATCGTTTTATTTTACTGTTTAATTTAATAAACTGCACCTTTTAATTAGTTGGTGTAAGAGGCCTGGGAGAGCGCCATAAGCTTCCTTAGTGGGGCTAGCGTGTTTTAAAGAAACAGGTGTGAACTTGGAAAGTTTTTTTGCAAATTAAAGATGCTTCTTCATACGAACTCATTGTAAATTCTCAAAAAAAAATTTTCGATTGCGTATTGATGAAACTGCGGGTCATTATCAAAAGTTAAGTGTCGTAGCGAAACTGCTACTCCATTTGGTTGAAGTATGGAGTTCCTCCCCAGTTAGCTTCTGCTGGAGGCCAAGTAGGGCTCGTGGTACTGCAACCAGGAATAGATGGTACCTGTTAATCAAGGAGTAGTTGTAAATTGTCATGATATGTATGCTGATGCTCATAACTTCTTATCCAGTGCGGTCCAAAGGGCTTGTTTATTTACCGTTAGTCAATCCCTTGAAAAAAATTGTCGATCCTTTTTAAATAACGGGGCGTGGCTGTTATAGGACAAGAAGGAATGTCCCTTGAAGAAAACAATTCGAAAACAGTGCTAATTTTAGTGGATTAATTTAAATTCGTATTTTTCGCCTTACTCTTTGTTGTAGAAAGGCATTTTTTTTGTTCGTCTTACTCTTTGTTTGTTCAGCTTTCTTCTTGCTTCATTTTATGCCTTTTTGTTCTTTTATTTCGATACCAATGAACTTTCTCTTCGAAATTCGGTAGATAAATTAAATGCAAAAGGTGTTCTACAACAGTAAATATTGCGAGAAATTTCCAGTCAAGTGATGAAAGGGGGGGGGGGCAGGAACTTCTTAAAGTGGGTGAATATCTGTTTTTCAATTTCTCAACGTAACATTAAACTGTACAATTTTAATTCGAGTTATCCGTTTTTATATTGTCATTCCTTCTTCTTTAGTCGGACGGGGAAAAACACATAAAAGAAAATGAAATATAATTAATGCCCTCCCAATTTCTTTAAAAACCCAAAGTCATCCTAATGACATTTTTCATCAAATATCAAAGTTGAAACGCCAAATAAATAATTGATGAAGCAATTGAAAGTAAAAAAAAAAGCCAGAAGCACTTGCATATTAATCGGTAGACACTAATATTCCGTTGTTAAACATTTATACATAAACGCGCGACGTCTTTAATTATCAGATTAAAAAGTACAAAAAAAACACAATATCAGATTTTGGCACTTCCGAAAGGGTAGTTTTCACCCAAAGGTGGTTTAGTTACATAGAACGTTTGGAGGTCAGACGTGGTTGGCAGCCATCACTGACATCTTGGCTGCCACCCGTGTCTGACATGTGAGCAAAGGGTTCGACAATGCTAGAAATCTCGTACACTCAAGATTTAGATTTATAAGTTTGTTGCAGATCTTGTACAAATCTTGTAAATCACGTAAACCTGGCGTTAATCATTTAAATCTTACTTAAACCTTTTGTAAATCTTTAAATCTCTGCAAATCTTCATATAAATCTTTAAATCTGTTAATCTTCAACACTTTATGTAAATCTTCAAATCTTCTGCAAATCAATGTAAATCTTTAAAAAATGTCATGTAAATCATTAAATCTTACTTAAATCCTTTGTAAATCTTTAAATCCCAGCAAATCCGTAAATAGCCGTAAATCTGTTGGAAGATGTACAGATTTCCAAATCTCCTCCACTTTTTTGTCTTTGTCGCATGTGAGTGATTCAATCCGTCACATCATGGATGTAAGCCATTGTGTGAGTGATTTACGTCACTCGCATCACGGCTGCCACCTCTCCTCGTTCTATGTGACTGTTCTACTTCTACCCTTTCCAATTCCAGGTGCCAAAACATGAGATTTTATTTTTATTTTTTTATATTTTTACTCTGATAAAGGCATGTAGGTGTCGAAATATTAGTGCAATTATTTATATGCAAGTGCGTCTGGCTATTTTTTTTTTTTTTTTACCACCAACTCAATTGCCTCATTGTCTCTGCGAACATTTATAAAGCAAGTCAAAGGAGACAAGTACCACAGGAGCTAATAAATTCATATACTTCCGTAGAACGAGGGAGTGTCCGCGTTGTAACTATCGCTTCATAATCCATCCCTTGTACAAAGGTCGTCTGGGAGTGAAGCCCTTGAGTTTCGTTTCTCGGATGCAGGCCAGATGATTCAACATCGCCAGAATTTTACTTTACCAAACAGCGCTAAAACGCGTTAACTTTCTGGCAAGTATGTGAAGTGGCGATGAGTCAGCAGGTGAAAAGCGCGATTTGTATCCCAGTCGGCCTTGGCCTGAAGCGGCCATCTGTCTCAGCGTTTTTCGCACGCTCGTTGCACTCGGCGGTGCTGCTTGTCTGAAGTCATGGCAGTATGACTGGAATTTTTCCGAATCTATCTATTGTGTTTAAATCTATTCAGCGAATTAATAACGTCGGTGATCCCAGAAAGTAGTTCCGACTAGTTAGCCACGTTTAGCCGCATGGGGTCGACTATGAACGAGAAATGGAATATGTGTTAATATTTTGATGGATACTCCGTCAAGCCATTAAGAGGTGGTCTTCTGTTTGACGCTTTGTATTCAAAATTGAGTTTGTTCAGAATGATTATTCTTCGTTTACCACCCATCACCAAAACAAACGTCATTTCTTCAAATTTAAAACACCTGTGCTAACTGAAGAAGTTGATGCGGTAAGAAACCTGGCAGAATTATACCAGACTTGCTTCTCAGGTAGAGTGAGAGACTTAGGCGTCTTCAGCTGGATTTCTTTCTGCTTTTGAATCGAGTAATAAGGATCAAAGTTGAACCGGTTCATCCCCACGTTCATCCTGCCTCAGACATTATAAAACACTGATGGCTGGCGTAGCCTATGAGTTGGTAGACTGTTTATGGACTACGGTAGCACTTGACTACTAGGTTTCGTCAGCGGCTATGGAATTTAGCCATTTGGGCACTTTCTCGGCAACTTCTCGGTTCGGAAATTTGCGGTTCGAATATCCGTAAGGGTTGCTCCTGACTTTACTGCACTTCTTTCTCCTTCAAAAATCTCTAGTATTGTTCTAATTTGAGCATGTTCTTTTACACCAGCTATTTGCTTAAAATTATGTAAAACTTCAACAAATTTATTTAAAAAGTATCAACTGCACTTGACTTGTGCGAGAATAATTCTGTAGAAAAAAAATGCAGTTTTTTTTCGAAGATACCCATTTCGAAGATGTAGAATTTACGCATTTACACAGCATTTTCGTCAGATCAAAAGCACTCAGGTCCCTGTATTTTGAATTTACAACGGCGTCAAACCCTGTTTAGTAAACTCATAAATTGAGCGACTGTGTCACTAGCTGGCGTGCTTACGCTTGTTGCTTTTCATAAACCTAATGCTCTAACCTAATGCCCTAATGCTGTAACAAATTCAAGTTACATTTCGCTTTAATATTGTTATTGCGATTTCTCCAATGTCGAATTCTGCATGTGGTTGATTCTGAGTGCTTCGGTTTTGTGCACAATAACATTTGAAGTTTACTCAAATTGGGATTTACTCAAAGCTTTGTGACAATGTTAGACTGTTCTTCGCAGCCTTTTCCAATGGGAACTGGATTGATTTTAATTGAAACTCAATTTGAAATTTGTTTACTGCATTTTTTTTTTATTTATGTACCTTTTCGGGTATGGCTACGTATTATGGCCAAAATATATTAAATCACAATTGTTTAGGCACACATCTCCACAAATAAAAGCTACGATATTAAAATTAAAGAAATAGAAAAATTCTCTTCCAAGTCCGAGGCAGGTAGGCTACTTTTTTCTTTTTTCATTTGAATAGCCCACCATTCAAAAAAAAAAACTAATCAACCGGCAGTGCAAATATTTTTTTTAATAATCTTATTCTTTTTTGGTTACACAGAGATTGTGCTGGTCATCATACTCTGTTTATTTTCTTTCTCGTTTGATGTTTTAGAACGGTTTCTATTCCTTTTTATTATTTTTTTATGTAGCCTGTCTTTATATATTTTTGGGGCACCCACCAACTCTCTTTTCATTTCCTGGGAAATGGAAATGCTGCGTCATCGCAAAAAAAAATATTAAAACTGGAAGAAAAAGAATAAAGTATGAGCCGGGGAAAATAAATCTTGGGCTAGTTGGCCCTCGAAGGAGAATGTCTTAGCTCCAAAATTAAAGTTGTCATATTAAAAGAGCCTACAAGCCCGATACGCATTTTCATTTAAACTCTGTTTTCTTTTAAAGACAACCGCCAGTAGAAGCCGAAAGATGCGGTCGACGATCAAGCGCATAATTTGCTTGTTTACCGAGTTCAAAGCAGATGCCGTCCGTCCGCCCGTCCTCCGCTTTGTTTTATTGTTGATATCAACTACTTGTAGGTATCAAAGAACCTCTAACGATATTAAGCCTAAACTGAACGGTCTAGTTTTAAGAAAAATTGCTCTATACCACAAAGGATACGCCAACTATATGCACTGGCAAGAAACAGGAGCGGATTTAACATGGTGTACCGATGATGCGGCCGCTTCCCCCCCCCCCCGCCCCCCCACGGGGGCGGATCCAGAATTCTATACCTAAAAATGTGTATCTTTTTTTTACGAGACTTGAATTTTTTATTATACATTTAAAAAGTAAAGGGAGAAAAAGCGGTGTTTGGACTGTGCGACTGTATAATTATTAAAAAGGAATCGGGGAGGTAAGTTCTTTTTAACATTAAGGCACAAAACACACTTTCATACGAAAAGTTTGGTAGCCTACACTGCCTCCCCCCCCCCCCCCCCGCCCCCGGGGCGGGGAGAGTTAGGAATTTTAATAACGTAGTCATCAACGCGCTTAGGTCTTAAGGACGCAGTTTTTCAAGTTGACTCTTTTTGCGTCGTAATGTTTTTCTTGGTGTAGTTTAGCTTCTGATGATGGTGAGCAACCATATTTTCACCGAATATTCAAGAGGACATTAAAAAGTTTGGGGTACAGTGTAATTTTTCTAAGATGTTTTCGTCAAAGTGCCACAGTAATCGCCGCTTGCCGGTTTTTCCATTGCCCTATAAATTGCTTTTTGTACGTGAAGCGCAATTTATAGTTAAAAATTTAATAGTTGACAGCCTATCTCGTAATACACATTTTTTCTCATCTAAAATATAAGTTTTTATATTTTTTTTTTATGATGGCTGCCCTTGGAGATGAAAAAGTTTCTGTATAAACAGTCACACGGTATTAAGAAAAGAGTGTTGGACTTAAGGTCCTGTTCTAACGAACAGCGGATTACACCACTCAGCTTGGCAACTTAATATTAAATGAACAAAACATGTAAAGAATTTAAATCATTCCACGTAATGATGGTGAACGTAACCATTATTACGTGGAATGATTTAAATTCCTTACGTGTCCGTTGTATGTACATGATGCTAGATTTCATTGAAGATAATGTCGAATTTCTGCTTTTATTATATTGGAACGAGTTAAAAACATGGCCGAATCACATGATAAGGCCGTTTTACGTGGAATCGGTTTTCAATCCTCATCTTTACGTCGACTCTTTGTAATCCGTTTTTGTCGAGTAGATATTAAATAAATGTCACTAGAGTGTTATTTGCTTCCCAAATATTGTCAACATTTTTTTTTTCCATTCGTCTTCCAGCTCTAAGCCCTTATTGAATTTCTAAATCGTAAAATGATGGAGAGCAGCTCTTATTGCCTCGGGCCTCTTGATACAAGAACACATTTCGTTGGAATGTTGGTACATCGTGACCTTTGAAATGACGTGGGTTCCGAGTTTTGAAATCCTGGAAGCTGATTGAAACTGGAGAACAGGATTTTTAATTCCAAACTGAAACCCATTTCAGTGGTTTGACTTGTTTCAGAGTTAAAACCTCCCGGGATTTGAAACACAATCGTGCCTTTCAACTCCAGGAAAAGGTTACGTCTTTTTTGTTTCTTCAGTGTATACGCAGCGAAACTAAAATACAATAAATATAAAGGTCAAGCTTGTTTGAACTCGGTAATGATTATTTACATTATTATCTACTATATTAATGCCGTAAGGACTTGAGGACTGCACTGCATGAACATCAATAGCAACAATGCAACTTTAAATGAAGCGAAAGCACGTATAACAATCACTTTAAACTTGACTGTAATTGAGGTGCACGACGCTTATCATTGCTACCTTGCAAACTGTGTCTGGTCGCTTGAAATGTGGCATTATCGGCGGCCTACAGGTTTGGCTTTTGGACCTTCGTTGTTGAGTTGGGGGAAAAAAAACATATCCGTGTTTCAACTAAAATTGGAAAACTATAAACCAAATTGCGATATGTTGTTAATTTCAAGACCCATTTGGAGGCCTGGAAATTTGCACTCTGATACAATGAAAAGGTGCATTTATTTCGTAGATGCAGACTTCCAGAGCGGAGTTGGAATTGTTTTAAAGAGAGCAGAAACAATCACTGCATGTGGGACCAAAGACTGGGATAGACTAAAATCGGGAAATTCAACCCACCATGCAGCATGCACGGGTCCAGCTAGTCTACATTATTAATACCGTAAGAACGAAATGACTATTGTATCGGTGACAGCAACAATTTGTAATCAGCGACAGCAACAATTTAGGCCTATGAGAAGCATGAAACCATGCAACATCAACAATTCTGGTGCACGAAAATCATCATTGCAGTAAGCAACATTGTCAGCAAGCGAAGAGTTGTTGTGATACGTTGTTGTTGACAACCAAAATGAAACGATGCCGACTTCCGCTTCAATCTTACAGTTTAAAACAAAACAACGATGTCTTAATTTTAGTCGGTTGACATGATTAAATGACTTATTTATTTCTTAATTGTGGGCTTCGTGACCCAATCAAATTGTTTAAAATAGGAAGCTACAATAGACATATTGATGCTTGCTTCGACTCCATTCTGCAACAATGAAAAACAAACTGTGATGAGATGGCAACATTAGCAAAGAAAGTTTAGCACGTGGTGCCATCTGTGGTCACCACGGGAAAGCTATAGTGACAAGACCAGGTGAACTATAAACTGATAGTGCGAGCATGGGGTGGCACTCGAAAGTCATAGCTACAATATAAAAACGGCAAGGTATAACAAGGTACAAGTGGGTAAAAAAGATGATAAATACACTCTCAGCGACAATAACGCCACAGTAGGTAACATCCGGAGCCGATGGTTGAATTAGCTGCAAGGGACACTGACTATACGCGAAGGTAAAAACATTAGTGTAGTTTTTCAAGCTAATGCTGTGAGAGCGGGTATTTGGACCTAAGAAATGCTGATTTTTGGGGGGATTTGTTGCCAATTGCTGCAATTTTCAAGCCTCAATCCCCCCCAGTGAGTGGAATGTTTTCTTTTCCGATTTATAACCTTAATATAGGTTTTGTAGAGTAAGGAATTGAACAAAACAACATTTTTTATAGGCCTAAGAACTCAGCACTCACAGCATCGGCTTGACTAAAGACGCCGTTGTTTTTAACCTCTATTTGTATCCAGCACCCATAAGCAGCTAGCTCACGACCGGCTCAGCATGCTAGCTTTGTAGTCGATGCTTTATAGCCATAGGTAGCCACATAAAGGAGTTTAGTGAAATATTTTGGAAGTAAAAAATTATAAATTATAAAAATTATTAGGCAACATAATAATTAAAATATTAAAACATATTACAAATGTGAACAACGTTCTTTCAGAATTACACATTGTTGTCTGTAAACAGTTGTTTTACAGTAGTCATATTCACAATGTTTGCAGATTTCATAATTTTCAGATTTTTTTATACCTCGATGAAGGCAGCTGAGACTTTTATTACCATTATTGCCATCATTCTGGTTTCAATTTTAAAAATTAGTTTAAAGTGAGGGAAACCCAGGAGTTTCGAACTTGGAAACCTACGATGATGATAAGGGCTGGAAAAATTATCCAGAGCAAGCAGAACAGCTATTGAAGGATGCGTTAGTGGCTTACACTGGCCTGACCAGAAGTCCTGTTTGGTAGGAACTTTGCCAGGGTCCTCTTCCGGTAACTGACGAGCAGGTTACCTAAAGATGCCTGACTCATCAGTACCGTATTGATCTACTGCTATGAATGTGGAGCATTAAACATTCGAAGCTGGTTTAAAAATGGTAGTGAAAGCTTTTAAATTTACCGTATTTTTTTCATTTACTAGACACGCTTGTTGTACGATTGGTTGATTTTTTTGTGTCACGTTTTGCACAGTTCCACTTTAGAAGTAGGTGGACTTAGGACATGCTTGGTTGTTCCATACGCACTGGCCATGTGTCCTTCTGTACTGCGAGTAAAGCTCGCCTCTTTCCCATCCTCCCTCCTTCCCTCCCATAAGTAAGCGTTTAGAAGGCATTCCCGGCAAACAGACGGGGCTCGACGGCGCGTGCTGCTTGGATGTGGGGCCAATCAGGCGCAGATTGAGGAAGCTCCCAGCGCACGTGCTTCGGGTGAAGATGCCCCATACATGCCAGTCATGACATCATCGCGGGTTCGACTTGTCTGACGAAAGAAAGGAACTGAGGGGGTGACTAAGTTCGTTGTTGAGAGTGACGATGGCCATGAGCAAACAATCAGTCGCTGGAGCTGATGGCCTTAGACCCCAAGTTCCAGCCAGACCAGAGCCGAATGTTAGGTAGATTTGCTTGGAGAAGGCCATAGCATGAATAGTGTTTACGAATCTAATGGTAAAGGTGCTTTAGCTCGCTGCTGCGTTGTAAGGTGGCAGTACTAAACGGGCTGAATGGAATGGTCCACGTCTGCAAGGAGGCAGTCCTGTAAATGCCATCGATTTCACTGCAATTAGCAAGCCGTACTTCCACTTTCCTTCGGTAGGTGGCGTTGGTAACGGGGCAGCCGTTAGCGTCCAATATTAATTGTTGTCATGGTATGGCTTTCATGCAATAGTCTTCTCAGCAGCTTGGGCTGTACAGAAGACTAATAGCAAAGATATAATACAGAACAGCATGTGAAGAAAGTAATTAGTTCAGTTATTTCAAATGTTTCTAGCACGGTTTTACGAGTACTTCGAATTACGCTTATGAGTCAAATTTACACTTGTACATGCTTCTGGATAGTGCCTTCGTCATGTTTGTATGCAAAGTAATGGAGACCATACGCAATGACGTCACGCAAATTAAATTTTGTCATCATTTCTTGGCTCTCTTCCCCGTCAAATTTTGTCGCAACCATCGCAAACCTCCCCCCTCCACAACCACCAGAAAACGATGTCTCAAACTTCGAACACCTTCCCTCATCGTTACCGATGAAGAGGTAACAACTTGGAAAAATTCGGCGATTTGTTTTCGTGAAATTCGTGAAATTACTCCGAATGTATTCTAATTTCTGATGACTTTTCTTACTCTTTATCCCGTCGTTTTGATAGTTATTTCAATGTGCGTGTGTGTGTGCTTCAAAAATTTACTGACGTCTCCTCCCACCCCCACCCCTCTTGTCCGAAACTGATACTCCTTGATTCCACCCCTCTTACCTGACGTCATATTGTGTCCCCCCATAATGCCTTAAAGGCGCCTGTTGACCACTTCAATAGCGTTACCCATATTCTAAACACAGCATTCACGTTCTAGATTCTCCGTTACCCAATAGGCTGATGTGGGTCACGTGATTTCGTTTTAGTTATGAAAATCACGACGCTGCTGCGAATAGTGTTGTTCCATTTTTTATTTACCGCTATTTTCTTTATATTGCTCGAAGATTCTACGGTGCTGCACCTACGAGTTGACTGAGGTTGGCGCTAATGACCAAGTTGTCGACGCGCCATTAAGCCTCAATTCCCCCCCCCCCCTACGAGTTGAACAGGTGAAAAAGGCGCCTTTTAGGCAAGGAAGGCACACAAATTAGCGTGTAGAACTGGCGACACCCTCCGTATGCCATCTGTGAACTAAAGTTTTGTCCCCTAACTTTTCCCATATTGTACAGAACCAAACTTACCGCAGTTTGTACATTCATGGTTATTCCAAGAGAGTAAACCTGACACCAGAGAGCGGTGCTATTCATGTTTTCTTGTAGACATCGCGGAAGTGCAACGTTAAACTATTACAGTAAGGATATTTAAAATAACAATATTTTTGTGGAATAACTCATAACGCCTCCGTTTCGACTCGTATCCAACTGGAAACAAATCTGCATCCGGCGCTCAAATTTAATGTTTGTTTCGTTGGGTTTCAACGCTCGTTTATGTTGCTATCGAGTTTGCGACGTGCAGGTCTTACGTCATGGTTGCCATGGTAACAAACACCATCTTGGACCGACAATGTATCTCCCTTGGTGTAGACCAACATGAATATTTCATTTGTGCACGTGCCCATCGGCTAGCCCTTCCCCTCTCCATTCTTTTTCATAAAGTAGTACTAACTTTTTCTAAGGTGCACAGGGAGGTTAGGCTTCAGCTTCGAGTATTTTAACTAAACTTAAGGTGCAATCGTTAACTTCATTTGCAACTGCCATTCGCCACTTGTGGTGATTAAATTACCGTCAAAAGCCATCCAATCACTTCTCGGTCAAAAAACAGAATCCAAGAAACAGCGCAAGCTTTGTGAAGAGTCCCGGGGGATCCTGGGCAAAGTGTGCAAGTGTGGCCAATTGGTTTACTTCATCGTCTCCAAACCAAGAGAATGCTGGTTCGAATCCCACGACTGATGGGTTAATTCCGTCATATGTATCATAATGGTCGTCACCTAAAATCTATAGTTTGTCACACATTATGCTTTCAGAAAACTGACTGTATGACGCCACGTTTCCTGCCGCTACGAGTACAAAAAAACATGTAAATATCCCACTCGTAGACTGTCACAGTAACTGTGTAGACTCTACAAGTGTGATGATATTTACAAGTTTTTGCATTCATAGTGCAAGGAAACGTGGCATCATACAGTCAGTTTTCTGAAAACATAATGTGGAACAAACTAATTGAGGGCCATTACGATCCGCACCTTTCACGTCCAACGTAAACTGTCACATCTTGAAGCGTTAAGTATACTATGGCAACCGTATTTTTCGCGGTAAGCTGAAAATATCTTGCCAGCAATTCGAATGAGAGTGAAGCGATGGTGGTTGGGCCCATAACTTGGCAATACCCTTCGAAATGGAACGAAAATTGTCGGTATTTGCTGCCAATTTTGAT
This sequence comes from Lithobius niger, assembly GCA_023313725.1. Classification (NCBI taxonomy): domain Eukaryota; kingdom Metazoa; phylum Arthropoda; class Chilopoda; order Lithobiomorpha; family Lithobiidae; genus Lithobius; species Lithobius niger. Next base: position 15,004 of record JAHWFP010050974.1, on the reverse strand, counting down.
TTGTGAATGAGTTTCTTTTACACATATTGCAGGCCTATTTCTAGTGGAATTTGTATTATTCTTGGCTTCCATTACAAATTGTTCGTTACACTACAAAAACAAGTGTTTTAAAACAAACACACTTCAAACTCGCACCTAAAGATGTTTTTAACTGAAAAAAACACAAAAGAGTTTAAAAAATAGCACGGGCTGAGTAGAGACCTTTAAAAGTAGCAGCATTAATGTTGCACAACATGAAATGCGTTTAAAATAACAGGCAAGCATTTAATTTGCAACACTCCGTAATATAATACATATATAGTGGCAATAGTATTTAAAATAAAACAGTAGTGTTTATTTTACAACACAAGATAAATATAAGCGTTTTCGTTTCACAAGTCTGTGCGTACCTTGTGCGCACCCTGCATGGAGAAGTACTATGCAAAAATAATCATGCGACGGCCCCCTAAATGTTGGTTTCGTCCTCATACACTCCACATCAGCAACGCAATTTTCTAAAACATGCGTTGTAATAAAAACACTGTATTATTTTAAACACTATAGTTAATATTATGTGTTTTAAGCATGTTTGTGTAGTGTTGCAAATTGAACGCTTATGGTTCACCTATATAACACTTATGTTCTGAAAGAATTCTCAGCCAATCGGTAAAACGCTGTCATGTGTTTTACAGGTAAAACCGTCTAAAATCGTTTTCTAGACGTGGCTAAGATGTGTTTATTTAAAAAAAAAAAACATGTTTTTCCAATGTCCGTATAGGCTCTGCAGTGTGGACGAACGACAATTTTCAGTGTAAAAGTATGATATGAGCGAGAGTTTGGTATGATGTACCTAGAATTACTACAAAGTTTTGGAAATAGTCGCTATGTTTGGATGTTTGGATCCACGTAAGTTGGAAGCATTACTCGTTACTGTTGTTTAGTAACAAGTAAAGCAACTCAACTTTTGTTTACGTCTTAGTGACGAGGGTACATTGCTTCTTCAAGTAGTAACATGGCTGACTCACGAATCCTTGCATAAATACGCTACAGCTGTACTATAATAGCTGGTAAGGCAGTGAGTTTATGCCCAAAAAATGCAGCTGTTGCAATTTTGTGCATAAACAATGTCACTGCAGGTTATCTCGCCAACTGGGTATGCTCAATACATGCAATCTTTCAAAAGTAATCGTTATTCAAAATAGTCATTATAACTACTTTAACTATAAACCATCGAAATAAACAATGTTTATAACAGTGGCCTACATAATGATATTCTCTCCTGCAATTACAATGTGGGTCATTGTATGATGACGTACAGGAGCGGAGCTTGAGATTATATCTGGGACGAGGATACCTAAAAGGTATAGATCCTTCTTGAGGCTGTACAGCGATATTCACCAAAATGTTGCCAGGCATGCAAAATTTGCAGTATTGCTTGCAACTGAAAAGAAGGAGACTCGATTTTCTAGAACCAGTTTCCCCGAGGTGGGGGGGGGGGAACAATTGCACTTACATTGTTGATCTTTCCTAATCTCCCTTCCCTTCCTCACTCGTCCCTCCTTCTTCATCCGTCTCTTAATTTTCTTTTCTTTCTCTCTTTCCTTCCTTTCCATTTTTGCACTGAATCCTTGACAATTTTTTTCTCGGATCGTTTCATTTGTCTTCTGAACTACGAGACAATTTTTCGTTGATCGATAAAGCAGATACATGTTTCTCGTGAAATTGAATTGTTGATCCTCAAAACTGTCGTATTCTTTGTTTGTTTGTACAGCACATTGTTCAATGTGAAATTCACGGTATTTCACCGTCGAGGGGCTGGTAACCCAGTTTGGCTTCCTGCTCCCTAAAAGCAAAAACAAAACAAAACACGCTATTTCCTTGCCGTGGGGCACATAACCCAGTTTCGGTTCGTGCTCCTTAAAAGCAAATACATACGAAAACGCTGCTACAATTAACGCACACCAAGAACTGTTTCTAACAATTGCATTTTAACATTTGGTTTCTGACAATTTACGATAGATCTTTCTTAATTTCCGACCCAAAATCTGCTCCATTTCCGATCTGAAAAAAAAAAGACTCAAAATTTCATCAAATTCGGTTTAGTAGTGTTGGTGTCATGTTATTACAATGACACCCCAATGGACCAATGCATAAGGAGCTATGCTACAACAAATTATTTTGTTATAACCGAAATACTGATTAACGAACACATTTACGGAATAAGGATGGAATATCGACTGCTTACTGTGGACATAAATAGACCGTGTCAGTATGGCTCAGCGGTAGGACCTCGGCCTTTGGTTTCAAAGGTCGTGGGTTCGATTCCCCACTCAGTCAGTCTGACATATAAGTCCAAAAGGCAACGTAAATGGGTTTGCATCTGTATTTATTTATTTCTTGTTGAGCCTTTGGCTTTTCCATCCTTAATACTGTGTACATGTTGTGGTTTATTGTAGGACGTTGCTTTATTTCTGGTGATGTTACAACAAAGATTTGGGCATTTAAGATCTATGTGAGACCTGTAGAATATGCAAGCCCTGTCTGGTCTCCATACCTCCTAAAAGGTATAGATCCTTCTTGAGGCTGTACAGCGATATTCACCAAAATGTTGCCAGGCATGCAAAATTTGCAGTATTGCTTGCAACTGAAAAGAAGGAGACTCGATTTTCTAGAACTCGGAAGGCTAAAGGCGGAGCTATTTTTTTTAAGATTATTCATGGCTTTCTCGTTGTGGATCTTCCTTTTTTTTGTTGGTTTTAGCTCAGCTCTTTGGACTCGATCATTGTTTAAATTAACCATTCCGGCTACCAACCTGGATTCACTTTTTTGGCATGAGCGTAATTCCACTATAGAATTCTCTGGCTGAGATAAATTTGGAAAGCTTAACTCCTTTTTTAAAAGGCCAGAATGCTGTATATAAACTTAGCTTTTAGTTTCTCGGTTTTTATAGGCTATGCTTATGTACTACTTTTCAGTTTGGACTGAAGTAAGTGGCTTTCAGCCCTTCCTGACCCAAATCACTTTTTTTATACAGAGGTTAAACATTTATTTACATTTTTAGTTCATAGCAGTTAAATCATATCAGCTGAAAACAGGGCGCAACTTTAGTTAACAATAGTTTGTAGGAGACTGCAGTCACTGCAACTCAATATATTAAAATTTGTTAATAAAATGCGAAATAAAATTTGCTGCTGAATTACACAGAAGACAGACGGCCAGAAGTTGTCGCTCGATTGCGCATTAATTACCCTTTCGTCGTTAATTGCGACATATGGGATAATTAAGGAAATTCCCTGCTTATCTCGTGTCCCGTTCGATAATGGAATCAATAAAGCTTATCGCATTTCATAGTTGAAAAAAAAAAGACGAACAGCAAGTCCTGTATTTATGATTTAATAAAATCGAACTGACGGCACAGAATTTGTATTGTTATAGACTCAGTAAGAAACATATATGTATATACATATATATAACTTTTACGCCGATCTATAGGCGAGGGTCGTGGACGGGGGAAGCAGTCATTGTGACAATCAATCCAAACACAGTTATTAATGCGTTACGGCGCTGTCGTTCATTCTTTACACGGCGTCAGCGAAAAAGTGCGAACGTGTTCATTCTTTCCACAGGTAGCATTGAAAATGGTCAAACGGGTAATGTCGGTTATTTGTAACAACCAGTTACAAATAAAATATTGCAACATCTATTGTTGACGGAAAACTCTAAGCTCCCCAAATGAAAAACTCCAGTGCTACAACAGACGAGGCAACGTAAAAATATCGTGTCTCTACATCGATGTATGTTTCGCCGGAACCAGCTAGTATTGAGAATCCAACATCAGTCACATTTTTAAGACGCACATTTTGTGTCGCCCGCAATATTCAAAGACAACATTCAAGTAGGTGAATAGTAAGGGGGGGGGGGGGGTAAGGTAGGGGATTTGCACAAGTTTTCAATTTTTTAAGCAAATGTCTTAAGGTCCATACTATAAGAATAAAACAAAACAAAATTTAAATTTGTGCATTTAATTAATCTGTGAAGCTTTTTCTTTTGAGTGGTGATTCCCTCTAATTCTGTGTTTTTTGCGCAACTTCTGTCTCAGTTTGTCGAAAAATCATAATATTTTAAGTTTGTGTACCTTTTTCTCCAAGACTATTGGTCAGAATGTTATGATTTTTTCCCTGAGATGTTCGCGTAGTAATTGTTCATGTTTCCTACCAGAATTATGACGTTTAGAATGATTGGCTGCTGTTTTTCCTAAACATTTTGCTGTCGCGATATGAATTATTTTCCTACAAAAGTTCATTAATTATTTTTTTTACACACTAATCTGCAGAATTGTATAGACTGCTGCCGAGCCTTAAGAGTGATGTATCTCAGATCAATCTACATCATACGTCTAGTGTTTGTATTGTACCTCTACTCCTCAGGAATTAAGGCACCTACAAAAATTTTTGCTGGAGGTACAGATGTATGATAAGATCTAGATTCGGGGTTTCTTTACTATATCTATACTGTGTTGCGCAGTGGCAACTCGGACCACTGCAATGTGACTGAGGTTGGCGCTAACGACCTAGCTGTCGACGCGCCATTAAGCCTCGCCCCCCCCCCCCCTTTACAAAGATGAAGTATCGCCATATCCTTATAATAATGCTGGATCCGGCTGAGCAGTTAAGAAAAAAGGCCGAACAATCATTTTCCCCTCCTCACGCCCGCATTACAAATGGACTCTTTCATTCTTCCAGCATGGCAAGTGCAGCTGGGAGGGAGCGGTCGATAAACTCACATACGGCTCACAAGAAGATGTACCAGGCACGGGCACGAAAAATGTCGGGAAAAGTGTGTCTGTAAACTTAATTCATGACCGGCCCCGTGCGTAGCACGGGCTTCGTCTAGTGAAAGATAATTAAATTACGCTTCGGGTAGGCCTGTTTTCTTCGCTGCAACTCAATTTTGGACCCTCAAATACGCAAAAAATTGCTCTGAAAACTGATCATGACGTCAGAGTTCAATCAGGCAAAGTTACTATTAAGGTAAACTTATCGGAAAGTAACTTGGTTGAAAGAAAGAAACCCAAAGGACGAAATATTTTACATTATACTTAGTATCAGGAACGCTACACTTTTAAGATAGGTTTTTGCTTCAACTAGCTGGATGCAGAGTAAAAGCAAGCCTGTAGGTTTTAATAGGTTGTCAAATATTCGCGTGTTATAAGCAGGGAGGAGCGCCGATTGAGCGAAGAAAGCGAGCTCCACATAAAATCGAGTAAAGTAAACCTTACACCACGTTTCTCTCTTTGCTCTCTCAATCCTTGATTTGGCGTTACTCTCACCTTCGTAGTGGCCTTAGTTCACAATAAGTAGGTATACAAACAAATTTACAAATCGTATGTTTGCATGATTTAGATGAAATGCAGACGTACTGACGAATGTGATGAACGAACTGTCAGCAACAATTGCACTTAGTTTGCGCCGAAATAATTAATACATGGATTGTATGATGATCTGGTGAGTGAATGAACGATGTAAAGTAAGGATCGACGCCAATAGAGTGAGTGAAGCAAACGATATGATTAGGGACTTAAACGCCTACACAACAAAAGGAAATAATTAAGTCTAGCGACAAAAAGCGGATTTTATGAGAAAACGAGTAAATGGGGTCATATCCTGAATTTTGTTAGGTGGTGGGCGGTGTTGTATCAAAATTATCATATTTAAGGGTAGGTCTACTTTTCATCCTGATGTTAAAAATGAATTTATAATCCCGGATTCCTTTTTAAATTGAAAGAAAAAAAATCATTCTCCCTGCACTTGGTTCCATCTTTTCCCTTAACAAATCATAATAAATAAAATAAAAAGCTACAGCAGAAAGGAGGGAGGCAGTTGCACCATGCTGGATCCGCTTCTGCTTTCCCGCTTGCCTGGATAGTAGAAAACTGCTTGTCTGCTGGATCCCGGGCCATGTTGGGATAACTCGCAATGATCATAGTGATGCGGCAGAAAAAGGGTCCCTTTCTAGTCCTCTTCGAAAGGGATGTCAATATTGTTCCCTCGGACGCCTCTCCAACTCTACGTCTGAGGTTGCATACTGCTCGGCAAGCCTTGTAACACAAACAAGATGATGGCCCGTTTACGTATTAGTCACACAACCTTACTCACTGCGTCCTTTTTATGGGGTGGGGGTTGTCTCTCCTGAATGTCACCGGTGTCGCCGGCCACTTACGATCCTTCATGTGCTTAACGATTGTTACCATCTGTCGCCGTTTCCATTTTCTACCAGACTTAGCACATCAATTGGTGTGTCCTCCTGTCCTGGGTTCTTAATTTTTGCAGGAGTAGGGATATATGATAAGATCTAGTTTTGGGGTTGTTTAACATCTCTGTTACATGTGACGCAGTAGCAGTCGGAGCATTACACTAACCTAGCTGTCGACGTGCCGTAAAACTTTAACTCGCCTTCCCCTGCAAGTGAAACGAACAAAGCATGGATGACTATTAGTTGCTAGGTCTCCGAGCCAAGGAGATGTGAGATCGAATCTCGTTTTCGCCTATAGATTTATAGGGCTTAAAAAAAGAGTATTTGAGAGTATGTCTGGAGCAGAAGGGGTTAATTGTTTTAGTTTTGCTGTCGTAAGGACATGAGTCATTATATACTCATTATACAGGGTGAGTCAGAAGTCTTTATCAGGAGCCATCATTTTGTAGCAATGAACATTCCTTCAATGATAAGTTGGTAGACTTACAAAATGGATCTGGGGCTATTTGACCATGCGTGAGTGAATAACCTTGACATGTCTCTTCAAGGTCATTTCACTGCTAACTTCTAAACTATGCGTCTTAGAAAATCGGTGTAAATTAGAAAAGTGTAGAAAACCACAAACCAATGCTAAAGCAAAAAACAGAATGAAACTCGGAGGAAACGTAAAGGAGTTACAGTCAGTCAAAGATAGTGGTATAAGCTGGACTGCAGTACACTGGGATAGACAGGCTTAAGGCAAGACATGAATGTTATATGTAGAAAAGGCAGTGCAGAGAAATTTCACGTTAGACTAAACATGAAAACTAATCGTGTCTGCTGGTAGTTAATCAGAACGTTTACACTTTTAGTAGAGGGGGAAGACGGCCTTCTTCTTTTAGGCACTACTGCACATGTGTGCATTTCAACTCAGAGTTGAGCCTTAACGTCAATGCAATGCATTACTAACCTATTAGTTCCATTCCAGCCACATGCATGGGGGTATTTCGTGTGGCCCGACCTCCCTTGCAGTACCCCTGGTGTACTGTTGTGCAGCTTATACCACTATGTTTGACTGACTGTAACTCCTTTACGTTTACTCCGAATTTCATTCTGTTTTTTGCTTTAGCATTGGTTTGTGGTTTCTACACCTTTTTTATTTACACCGATTTTCTATGACGCATAGTTTAGAAGTTAGCAGTGAGATGACCTTGAAGAGACATGTCAAGGTCATTCACTCACGCATGGTCAAATAGCCCCAGATCCATTTTGCAAGTCTACCAACTTATTATTGATGTCCATTGCTATAAGAAGCTGGCCCCTGATAAGGACTTCTGCATTGAGTACGATACAAGACAAGTTTGAGATTTGCTTTCACTTCGTATCAATGAAGGTTGTGATTCTTATAACTTGTTAACCGTTTTGAACTAAACTACAAACCATAGCCACTAAACTTTCCGGCCCGACTTTCAACAATATTAGACAAAATGGCCACTTCGACTGGCCCATTTCTTCGAGGACTGTTCGGAGAATTTTTGATTGGTGAGTGGCGACATCTATTACCTGCTAATGGCGATTTTCAAAATACTAATTGAATTTTACTTACAGTTGCGTGACAAATTTTTATTATCTAAATAGTTTTTAAAGTTATCCCTCAGCCACAGTTAAGCTATTTCTTTGCACTTAGAATAAATAGCGACACGTTCGAGTATCCAGAAGTGTTTTAAGGGAAGTAAAGTTGGCATTCTTTTAACTGTAAGTATCGTCATCGGTTGACAGAAAGCGGCAACAAAACAAATCAATCGCATCAGTGGCGCTTTCGGTGGCCATGTTGTCGAATCTAGTTGCGTATGCTATTTTCATCCGAGATCCGGCCGTGTAGTAGAGCCCTGATGGAAACCTTTTACTTTTTTTGAATTTGCAACAGTAAAACAGTTATAGGTCAGAACTTCGTGGCGCCAAATTATAAATGCCAAGTAATCATTCATCCAAACTTTAATCCCATCAACGAAAGTTATTCTAGGGATCCTTGTTTCCTGGTGTGGATGGGAAATTTAGCATGGGTGTGTAGGGCATGGGGATCGCCTTACGCCACAGAGACGTAAGAACTGCAAAATCTGTAATTACACAAAAGTTTCTTACTGTTCGGTTACACAAGAGTTTCTTACTATTAATGTTTTAGTTTTTACCCGTAGTACGAAAACAACGCAAGAAAACGTTTCCACTTAGATTTTCTACCATCGTTTGTTATGTAAGGTTAATTAAGAAATAAGACAGTTACAAGTTATAGTTGTAGTTATAGTTGAATTTTAAAACTAATTCTAAAGAAACATTTTAATTTTAAAACAAATTCTAAAGAAAGTGAAAAGAAATTACTTACGATCGTTCGAATTACTATTATTATTTTATATATCCATATACTTTGACGTGTTATGATTGGTGAAGATGAATGAAGTGTTCGTCAGCCGCTTTTTGAAAAATTAACGAGACACACTAGATGTTTTTTTTATGGGTGTTAAAAAGCTGTTAACGTGTGTTAAAATTATACCGTTTGAAACGGTAGTGAACCGTGAATTTTGTGTGCAAGTGCGTCGATAGGCCTGTTGTATTAAACTGCAATATTTCAAATTTCCAACCATATTAATATGGAAAGTTTAAAAATGCAAAGTTAAATGCAAGTTAGTGGGGATGATTTCATTAACGTGTATTACTTTCATGTTATTTCAAAATATTTTGCTCAATTTGTTTCCGTCCTTTACTCATTTTCATAACTCAAGTCAAATTTTGAATGTCAATACTGGACAGTGCAAGGTGTGAAATTGTTTGGAGTCAAAACAGTAAAATAACCTCATGTGTTAATAACTTGACATAGAAAGAGTTTATGTGATGTGTGTAATGATTGTAATTTGGTATTTGCTAAAACTTCATGAAAGTCACTTCCCAACATGATGTTTATCTTTGAAATCCTTGTCATTCTCCTTCATTCCCTCCACCCATTTGTAGATATGAGTCTATTCTGGGCGGCTTACTGGGAATTTTTTTCAGGATCCTTCTCTGATTATTTCAGACCAAACTCCTTTTAAAGCAAAATCCTTAATTGGTTTTCTGAAATCGTGTTGGACCCTCTGTAAAAGTCAGTAGACTCCCTTTTTTCCTCGTAAACTCTTATCTTGATGCGTTTTAATTTCATAAATATTAAACTGAAACAAATTTCCTTACCATTTTAATTGTTGATAATGAGGAAACGACGTCTATCAATTAATAAAAATTCTCGTTAATAAATATTCTCTGTTAGTTCATCTGTAGGATTTTGTTTTGAAATGTATCCTGTACCTAAACAACTTTCCCTGACATCCATCTCATTAGTTGACAAACAACACCTCAAAAAACCTCTTCCAGTACTTGTCATCCTCCCTCAAAGAAATCTTAACCAACTCTAGTGTGTGTCAATTCCTTTATTTCACTCTTTCTCCTAAATGTTTTGGTGTATGGATAACATTCTGTCCTTCAAATTGGTTCATTCTTCTGGTATAACAGAGGGAATACAAGCCTGATCCTTATAGATAAAGTTACTACCCTTACCAAATCCAACTATGATCCTGTCACAACTTATGAAGCCTTTCCTGCATAATTGGTGGTGTTTGTTTAAGGGATTAGTGTCCTTCTGTGCCCTCAACCAAACCCAAATTCTATGATCCTATGTGATCCTATGATGCAATGATCCTATGTGGATCGTTGATCAGAAATTGCCCAAGATTTCATAAGTTTTTAAACCCATGTCGTGATGGTTGATTTCTCACTTTCAGTGTGTTGAACTACTTCAATGCGCTCAGGAAGAAGGGGAATTGATGCATAGCCCCTCGTATCGAACGGTAGCTCTTGAAGTCGCAGACATGGTTAGTATAGTAAGTAACGTTGCTATTTGAGTGCGACTGAGCGGCTGACTTAGAGTTTGTTAGAATGAAAGAAGGCAAAATCAGTAGTATAATGCAACTTAATGGTCTTGTGGATGTAGTATTCCCCTCCAGTATTTCTAGAGCGTAGGTGTACCGTAGTGGAATGCCAAGAAAACTGTTATCCCTGCATCCATGTTCGTTCTTGCCTGTTTCTTCTTTTCTCATGTCTAGATGTACACGTAACTCTGTTGTTTATCGTCTACTGTTGACATTTTAATTATTAATAAAATAAGTTGTTCAGTTTAGAGTTGGTTTTCGTACAAGAGTCGTGCATGCACTTATTTTTCTACATTAAGTATGTAACATCGTTTATGATGTTTGTGTATATTATGTGGCTGAAGTTAAACCGCATTGGTCTGACAACACCCACGAGTCATAATTCATAACCACCATGCATATTAATTATTTACCGCGCGTTATTAATATGAAACCAGCATTCATATTCATGACGCTTCCTGTGTTAGCTTCAGCAAAATCTGCCTTTCGCTCGTACAAAGAAATAAGTCTTGCAGTCTATTTACATCATCTCAGAGAATGTAGATTATCAGAAAATGAGTTGGTCTAGTACATGAATACAGTATTCCAGAAATAAAACGAACTCACGATTTCAGGTTTCTTTCCAACTACAGACTTTGTTGATGTGTGCGGCTGTGAGAACCTCACTTTGTGTCTAAGATCCATTTGAACTCTCTTATTAGTAGTACTAGCGGTATTAGCAAGTCTGCGGCTCTTGCCTGTGATACACACGTTTTAGGATCTAACTTGCAGAGAACCTTAGGAACCTTAGAAAATCGTTGAAGCCACGTTAGTTTTTACAATATATGGGACCACTTGGCTTTTGTCCTGTGGCTGCATTCTAGGCAGTTGTTATGCTTGTACTATTGTTAATAACCATTTATAACTCTTGATTGTATTTACCATCTAACAGCCCTATCCACCTCTATTGTTTGTGATAGCTGTAGTACAACGCCACATATGATATCAGCAACCCTTTGCTTTACTGATTAAAAACTTATAAGGATTAAAAACACTAAGAAGCCTTGTTGAAACATCAATCTATAAACAAGCCTTCACACATTCTTGGTAAAGTATAGGCAATTGCTTCCTGCAGACAACCATTGTAGTTAACCATTGTAAGACAAAATAGACAAGGCAGTAGCTCGGCAGAGATTACCATTGTGAAGGGAAACTAGATATGTTAATGGCTCTGCGCAGATATCCGTTGAGGGCAACTGAGCAGCTGACTTAGTTCGGTTCGATCTGTTAAGAGAAAAATAGACGGAGCAATTACTCCATATGATAACCGTTGGTAAGGGAAAACGGACAAGGCAATGACTTCATGCAGATAACCGTTAGCAATGTAAAATACATAGGGAAATGGCTCCGTGAAGGTAATGATTGTTAGGGAAAATAGACAGGATACTGGCTCCGTGGATATAACTATTAGTAAGAAAAAATAGGCAGGGCAATGGCACCACATGGATAACCACTGTTAGGGAAGAGAGACAAGACAATTGCTCCGTGAAGATTAACAATGTTAAGGGAAAATGGATAAAGACAGTGGCTAAGTGCAGATAACCAGTATGAAGGAGAAATAGACAGGACAATGGCTCCGTGCAGATATCCACTAGTTAAGAGAAAATAAACAGAATAATGGCTCCGGGCATATAGCCTTTATTAAGGAGAAACAGACAGGACAATGGGTCTGTTAAGATAACCATTGTTAAGGAAAAATAGACAGCACAATGGCTCCGTGCAGATATCCTTTGGTAACAGAAAATAGAGCAATGACTCCATGCAGATAACCATTACCAAGGGGAAATAGATAGGGCAATGGTTCCATGAAGATAATGATTGTTAAGGGAAAATAAACAGAACAGTGGCTCTGTGGATACAACTATTGTTAAGGAGAAATAGGTAGGGCAATGGTACCACACGGATAACCAATATCAAAGGAAAAGAGACAAGACATTGCACTGCAAAAATAACCATTGTTAAGCGAAAATAGATAAGACAGTGGCTACGTGCAGATAACCAGTATCAAGGAAGTATGTTTATTGGAGCCGCGGCCCGAAGCCATGCATCCGCTTTAGGCAGAACTGAATTGATACAGTATACATCCATTCAAATATGCAATATATACATAGAATGTATACACTATAGACCGCACAGTGGCTCCGTGCAGATATCCTTTGTTAAGAGAAGATAAACTGGGCAATCAACCCACACAGACAACCATTGTTCAGAGAAATAAACAGGCCAACGACAGTGTGCAGATAACCATTATTAAGGGAAAATAAACAGAACAATGGCTCCATGCATATAACAATTATTAAGGGACAACAGACAGGACAATGGCTCTGCCAAGATAACCGTTTTTAAGGGAATGTAGACAAGACAATGGCTCCGTGCAGATAACCATTATTAAGGGAAAATTGGCATGGCGACGGCTCTGTGCACATAACCATTGTTAAGGGAAAATAGACGGGACAATCGCTCCGGGCACATAACTGTTAAGGGCAAATAGGGCAATGGCTCCGTGCACCTAACCATTGTTAAGGTCCTGAAATACACAAGACAATTGCTTCATTCAGGTAACTATGTAACGGACATATTGAGAAGATAGTGGGTTCCTTCCAACAGTAACCACATGAAACACACGATAGAAAGTGACAACCCATACCCGGTAATGGTGTTTTGTCTAATTGTTGTTTTTAATACCTAAATTGCTTGTGATGGCAGTGAAATCATGATGTGTATTAGTTTGTAGTAATCATCTCAAGTCTTCAGGAAGCATCAAAAGTTTGACATAAAAGCCTGGTGTTTCCAGCTCTCCAAACAATGTGTCCAATGGTGTCAGCCCTTTAGAAATAAAACAACTTAAGAGCAACGCGAAACAGCAACCAATTACTATCCACCATGCCACAAATCAAATCCTACTAGAAGAAAGAAGAGAAACTAATTCCTTTTGAATAAAATTTCTCCACTTGGTGTTTCACTTCAGCAAAAGTACGCAGTTGTGCAATTCCCACTCATTTGTAATTTTTCCCTTTGAAGTTTATCATCTATTGAGAACCTGTGTGGATTGCTGAACATAACACAAAGAATAGGATCGGTGCAATAGTGATCTTTCCCGACATGTTCAAACTTCGGCGGTTTTAAGAACAACTTTCAATAGACAAATCAATCAGCTGCTGGCATAGCAAAGATGCTGTTAAGATCCTTGTGGATAAATTACTAATCAGCTGTATGAAAATGTTCGCTTCTATTTTAGTTTAGCAGTTGAAGTGGAACTCTTGTTTGAAGAAGAACATCGAAAATCGGAAAAAAATGTAACGCGATATTTTTTCTTTCATAAGAGGAAAATCATAACCGTCCTCTCTTTCTCTCTGTCTCATCTGCAATCACAGGCCTGACTGGCTTAACGTAGGAATTTTAGTACAAATATTTGGTTAAAATCTGAAAGTCAAAAAAAAAAAACTTCAGCTTAACATATTTTTATTTTTTAATACTAGCAAGAGGTTTCGTAAAAAAATAAAGTAGTGCTATGCTGAGTGTTATAATCTGTTTCATTCAGCGGAAGACCCAATCTGGCCTAATGGAGGCCTGTCGAGTGGAAACGTTTGCATTAAGAAGAAATGACCTCATTATTTAATAAATTGGCTGCTTCCAGCTTGTACTCACTCAATGGACCAAGGCACAGGCTTGTTTGTACAACACACACCGACAAGAAGTCTGAATTATAAATATGTGTGACAAAAGGTAGCATTCACACACCATTTGTTAGTCATGATATCTCCAACAACTTGCTCTTGGGATTGTAATGCTATGTCGGGCACTGGTGATTATTTACACTTTTTCTCACGGTGTGAGATTTCTTTTTAAGAAATGGTGTACCGTAGTTCTGTCTCTTGTTAGCAGGATATATTCAAACAGTGAAAGTAATGCGCACAGACTTGGTCTATTAGCAATCACTCTTATGAAAGTGGACCTGTGTTGCAAATTTATTGATGCAGAAATGTGTGTTCATCTCTTACACTCAGTCAGATAATAAGGCTGGTCATCATTCCTTCTTCTGGACTGCTGACGCAAGACATCTTAAAAACACCACATAAAGCAAAACGCATAAATCCAAGGTTGTGACTAATAATAGCTATGTATGTCTACACTTTCTTAGGCTTCTTAATATTTTTCTTCTTGTACCTGTTAAATGTAAAGACATTCAGTAATACGAATGTTTTATTACACAACAACTCTGACTCAATATAATAATTAATATAGCTTTCGAGCAAACCAAACGCTGCGCTCGTCCCTGCAATTTTCAGCCAAAGTATGGATGTAAGAATTAGGCCATTGCTACTGGTGTCACTACACGGGGTAGGACAGATGGGGAAAATCCACTGGCCACCAACCTCAGGGGAACCACTAGTTCAACATGATTATTTTGTACTGTGTATTCTCGAATTTGGTAGCCAATTCCATAATCAGAATTCGTAACATCTTAATTGATTGGCAAGCAGAATGGATGTAGTGCAAAATCCAAAAATACGGCCATTTTCGCACAGACCACTTATGGTTTTTAGTTTTATTGTATAAAACGTTTCAGAAGTAATAAATAAAGAAGAAATCACAAGGTAAAGGGTAAACGACGCAAGCAGTCTGCATTAAAGACTGGCCTTGTGACGATACACGATACACGAAGGAAGAAAAGACAACTGGCCCGACTGGGACTCGTACCCTGGACTTCCCGCTTACTAGCCGGGTGCTCTAACCACTGCGCTACCGGGAAGTATACTGGCTTCAGGCTCCAGCCGTGCTAAGTAGCTGTTCAGTTTTTC